>KN509896.1:4386-24242 GCA_000787155.1 Scartelaos histophorus
AGCAGGAAATTAGTTGAATTTAGACCAATTATTTCTTTAGTTAACTACAGACCTAGCACCTTGGTGTTATTCGTCTGTGTGTGTACCTTGATGGAGCCCTGGTCTGTTTATGCCTGTACCTTGATGGAGCCCTGGTGAGGGTTGGAGCGAGCAGGGGGCCGGCTCTCAGGCAGAGGAATACTGTCCACCAGCTCAAGGACACTGCGAAGTTTGTTATCAGAAATACGCAGAGACAGACGTGGGAGCTCCCCAGACAGCTTATACCTGCAGAGAGAAAATGAGTTACAGCAGGAGCATACAGCATACACTGCAAAAAAGATTGGCCAAAATTAAAGATATAAACACTTAAATCTATCAGAAAATAGCTTACTTGACAAGTTCTCTTAAAATAAACTTCCTCTAGACAAGAATGATCCAGTCTCAGAACTAGTAAGTAGATAATAAATCTCAAAACAAGATGAATAACCTGATACAAGTTCAGATGAGAGAAATTTGCAGTGCATGACTTTTGTAAAAGTTTAAAAGTTTTTAACAGTATTTAGTATTTATTAACAGTTTTTGAACCTTTTTACTGTAATGTATAACACAAATTGCTCAAATACTTGTAAGAGAAATATATTCAGTCTTAATCTGATGTGTCATTAAACCCCAGAGCTGCTGTAAGACACTGAGCACAGACTCACTTGGCCATGCGGGAGTCTTTGACAACCATGGCACGACAAAACACCACCTTCAGATCCACAGGCTCCAGGATGTGCAGAGAAGACTCTCTCTGTTTACGAGCCATTTTCCAATCTCCATCTAACACAAAAAACATAAACAAATGACATTAACTACTTCTTTAATCACAGTTATTCAGAATATGTATGTCATGTGTAACTAGTACATTCGGTTTTCTTTAGCTACGATGTCAAAGTAAGAGACCGCAACAGTTTCTACAGCGTGAAAACTCTAATTGCTTGATGTCTATGAAGATGGAGTAAATGGTCTAAATATTGTAATGAAGTCTTGTAGATGGTTTGTGCTGCACTATCTATGCATGAGGCGTTGTGTGTTGTGAGGAGTTTGAGTAATGAGTTTTTCACTAGACTTAATAACGCTGAACCCTTAGCCTGTTCGCTCCAGTGTATTCTGAGGGGTACCTGGTTTGCTGTAGAGGAACTGCAGGCTGCTGAGCTGGATGTCGAAGCTGTCGTACGCTCTGGACATGATGTCTTCAATGTTGCTGCAGGTGACGGACAGCTGAGGCAGATGCTTTCTGCTCTGACTCGACATCTGAGAGAGAAATGACGTGTCAGGGCATCATTGCTATGGGTTGGGTTAGGATGCCAAAAGTCAATCAAAAATCAGATATTAATCAATACTAAAACTAGTCCTCATTTGAGCAGGCATTGACACTAAAAAAAGTCACATTCACAGGACAGAAATGAGCCTTCCCTGAACAGCTGGAATGATCCTGAGCTGTATCAGAACAAGTATAAGAGCACATAGCCTAGTATACACCCCTGGACCACTGTGGAACCTACCTGGACACAGATATAAGACATGGATATAACATGGGACATATATATAACATGGGAATAGAAAAGAAAGTACTACCATATTTTTTTAATTCTCATTAGTATCGGAATCTGTATTTAATATGGAGTCTATTCCCTAGTATTGAAATAGTAGTCAAACCCTGATCAAAACTGGAACTACACCTGGATCTAAACCAGAACTAAATAAGGACTGAACATTGCTAAATCGAGTCATATTATCTTGGTCTCTGTATGTTGCTTAACTTGTCTAAATGGTTGAGTTGTACCTTAAAGTGTCCCAGGTCGAGCAGTAGGATGTTCTGAGTGTTGTCATAGTAACCGGTCTGAGGGATGATGACATAAGAGGCCATGAGGTTCACCTTCAGGTCCAGGGTTTTCTGAGTCTCGATCACATACATGAGACCTGCAGCCCAGATTACAGCGGTTAATGAAAAAACTGTGAGTAAAACCTGTCAAAAAAAAACATTGTACATTATAGTATATTTTTAAAGATACACTATGTAACTTTTCAGGGGATTCATTATGGAGATATTATTGTTCTGGCTGCAAATTTACACAGTAGGCCTATGGCAATAAAAATTATAGCCACAGAGATGCCAGCAGGTGACAACATTAGCAAAAAAACGATAGTGGAATAAATGTAGAATAATTAGTTTAATGCCATACAGTGAAACGTTACAAGCAAAGCAGCAACATCTGCATGAGCAGGTGGTGGAACTCCACCAGAAAGTTCCTGCTGTTACTTTATATTAAACAGTCAAGCTAAGTTAAATGTTTTGTTAAAAATCTTTTCAGATCTTAGCTAGTTTCTAGTGTTAAACATCCGATAGAAAAAAAACAACTTTATACAATTATTTCCAGACTAACAGTCTAACTTCTAACTGCATGTGTGTCTGGGGTTAAAACCGTGTGGATGGAATGTCAGATTCTGATCTGATCTGACAAAGATAAATAAACACAAAGCAAATGACCTTCTCAGGATGTTGGGATGGGGATCCTGTCTTTTTCAGTTTAAATACTGTACTGTTATACTGCAGTTCATGCCACAGTACAATCGGGGAGAATAAGTCTTATTCTTCCTACTCCATTTGAAGCAGCCATCTTTACTTTGTATGAGTCAATCTTGGACTGAAATTGTACAGATTATAATCCTCTCTGTATCACCTGTTTAGTTCTGTTATGACATGCTACAGCACTACAGCTCGAAATAAGGATTAATAATAAAACACCGTTTTCATTTTGGGTGAATACTTTACACTGCTGGTATTTCACAGATATGTATAACAGATAACTGCACTGACCAGTGGCTGTGCGGTCCCTGAACTGCTCCAGCTTCATCAGAGTTGCATTGGTGAGTTCGTCCAGCTCCAGGTCGTCTGGAGGTCTGAAGAACGCAGCCATCCCGTTCACTGTGGTCTACAGGAGAGAGACAGTTTAGGTTTATAAGGGCTGAACATGTTTAATGCATCAACCAAACAATTTTATCTGTATGACACATCATTCAAATGTACTTTTCACCAAATTATAACAGTCTCCCCTCAAAATGACCCGTCCAGAGTTGTATTTTTAGTGATTCATGCATGTTTGGGTTTTTTAAAAATAAATAAAGAGGTTCCAAAAAGCATATGTCTTGCTTAAACTAGGGCCTGACCGATATATTATCGGCCAGTATTTATGAGAGGAGTCACTTGTCTTGACTTGTCTGAACGCACCCACAGAGGCACGTGATACACGTGAGAGGACTGTCCCACAGACAGAGGACATAGACTGCCGACATGGTGGGTTGTATACCTTTTACAGACAATTGTTTTGAGTCAGGATTAAAAAGGCAATTATTGTGAAGATTTGTGATGTGAGAGGTCCCTGTGTGAGCGGTGAGTGTTGCAAATGTGTCGGTTTTTTAACTACTTTGGGTTGTTTCTCATTGCTTAGTGCTTAGCAGCTGTGAACTACCACACATAAGCAGCCTGTTTTCTCTTCCATTGATCTAGTGTAAAGTGACATAGTTGCTATGTACATGTTACTGGACCTACACTGATATGTAGATGAGCTGCAGTAGAGGTGTGAATGGTACACATTTATGAATACAACTATATAAATGTAGTTATATACATTTATGATAACCACTAAAGGCTAAGTGGCAGTTTACTTACTTTGTTTACAGGTACAATGCAAAAATTCCATTAAGCCGACCTACTCTCTTTAAATATGAGTGTAAAGAGGCAAGATAACAGTAAATGTAGCCTAAACAAACACAACTTAATATCTAGTAGAGTCAAACCTAAGTTTTATAATCAGCTGAAGATTTTATTGTCACTAAATATATCGGTAATTATATTGGCTAACAGCACCTTTAGAGTCCATTTTATTGGTATCATATCAGATCCCAAAAAAATCCATATTGGTCAGGCCCTAGTTTAAACACATGTGAGCACTGCAGTCTGACTCACAGAATCGTAGATGATCTCGAGAGGCTGTGATGTGACATGGAGCCTTTGGTTGGCGCTCTCGTCTAGAGGGTTGGTCTCAAACAGGATGGAGAGCAGAGGAGTCCCCGTCACTGTCGCCGCCTTTCTTGACGACAGCAGCGTGGGTGCCGGGTGCTGATTGGCCAAGCCCGTGACCTCGAACAGAGTCAGCTGAGCAGTCAGTCTGGGAACAGAAGAGACGATACAGAATCTTTCAGTAATCAGTGTTTACCATGAATAAAAGAGAGCATGGTAGTCTGTCATTGATACTTTGCAGTGACATCACACTGGGGGGGTTGCATGTATGTCTATGGAGGAATTTTCAGCTGAATTTTCAGACAATCTACAAAACACAGTTTTTAGATTGTCTGAAAACTCAATACAAGCATTCACAGTTTAGGTGTGTGTTTTTCAACAAAAAGGGGGAGAGTGATAATCTGAAAGACAACATTTTGAACATGCTGACAGCACAGAGCATTTTTCATTGTTGTTGAATAAATAAGTATTTCCTTCCAGTTCTAAATATAAAACCTAAAATAAAATTAAAAGTAGATTGTGACTCACTTGAGGGCCTGTGCCCCCGGTCTCTGTGTGAGCATGGACTGCAGCTCTCCCACAGTCAGACGGATGATCTCATCCCTATCTTTGGCGTCTTTGATGGATATGGACAATTTCTCCATGTGGAAGTTCACCTTCATGTCCTCAAACTGCACACAGAACAGTCACATGTGAGTAGTGCGGGCTGTGCTCTTACAGAACACCGGGCAGGGACTCAGAGGAAGTGCATTCTCCAGTCACAAGTATAACACATGTAGAATGGACTCACGTCTTTGGGCAAGTTCGGGTTGGCAGCAGTCTCGCTGTAACCGATCGCTGTGTAGAGTTTGGCCTTTTCAGCGGGGGTCAGCAGCTCATCAAAACCTAAAGCATAGACATAATTGGAATAGGAAAATATTAGGGTCCAATAATACTTAAAATAGATTCTTATGGGCTTTAAGTCATGTTAGAATGTTGTTACATCATCAAAAAAACAGCAAGAGTTTTGTTTTTTGTTTAATTCACACATTTGTGTAACCCTTTATTATTAGGAGCTCTACATCTCCAAAGCTCAAAACTCTGTTCTACCTTGTGGTGCCATATAGTGGTAGTTTTCAAGTTAACAGATACAATTTACCTTTAGTTCAGTAGAGATTGGCAATTCTAGGGCTAAAATTGCCCAAATGATTTTAATGAAGTTGTATGAGTTTAAAAACACAATGGAATTGTATTACCAAATGATATAATAAGGTGTTATTTGAGAAAAAAACACAATAATAAATATGCAGGATCTGTGTGTTAAACCTGTGTGAATGAAACAAAACGCAATATTTATGTTCCTCAGTGTGCTTTTAAAACAGACTGCAGAGACAAAATTGTAGTCCTGTACCAAATAACTCTATACTAATATTTCACCATCACTATTTTTGGTATATAAATATTGGCATGTGTGAAATTTCTTCACTGTGGGACAAATAAAGGTCCTCTTACTTCTCTTCTTATAAAGCAAACCATAATATTTATATTGTATTGTCAATTGTATTAATATTTAATTAATATTTTGGAACTCCCTTAATTATTGATTAACTGAATAATCTTTACATCTTTAATCAGAGCAAGGCTTCTAATAGGTTTAGGCTAATGGATCGTGTTTTTTTTTGATAAAAACTAAATGATCTTTACATGTGATCGAGTTTAAATGCACCATCAGATTTTGTTTTTCAGTTGTTCAGTTGTTCAGTTCAGTTGTTTTTCCATCATATTTCAGCTCCTGTCTTATTTCTTTACCTCCTCCGCTCTTGACCTCTTTGACTTCATCCTCACTCTGTCCGCCCCAGTTCCACATCCAACCGAACCAGCCCTGAGACTCCTCCTCCTCCATCTTCAGCCCCGGACGGTAGATCTTCAGGCCTGATTTACTCGCCTACAAAACCAGAAAAAAGCAAATATTTCTTTAAGTAGTGATTCTAAAATACTCAAATACTCATACTTGTTTGATCATTTGCAGTGACGTCGTGCTGTGGGTGTTCTACCTCAATCTCTATGGTGGATTAGTGAACAGTTACCATGGTGACAGACTGCATTAGCTAACACAGTCAAAAAGTTTTAAGATAAGTCTGAATACTCAAGAAACAACCCAAAATGCATTTAAACAACACTTTCAGTTCAATTCCAGTCTTCTTCACCATGATACTATAATGCGGGCGCTGATGTATAAGTGCAGCTTACCTCCACCTCGGCCTGCTGTCGGGCTAATGTGATGTTAAAAATATCCAGCGTCTTCTCCGGCTCCTGGAACAAAGCATCGATCAGTGTTTAAAGCTTCGAATGTACCTTCCTCTAATGTAATGGGCCGAGTTTAGAAGGTAAACACTTAATCAAAACATGGAAGTCTGGAGTGAGTAACAGCGCGGAGAGGTGAAGAACGCTGTGCACCAGACAACATAAAACTTACAATTAAAGCGTCCATATTACACTATTTTATGATCTGTTATAATGTTGTTTACTCATCACAAATGAATCTGAAGTTGTGTTTTGTTTCATTCACATGTTTAACACACAAATCCTACATATTTACGTTGAGTTCTTCTCTCATAGTGCGGTAATACAGAAGTGCCCCGCTGTGTTTTTAAACGCTATAAACCTTCATTTGAATTATTTGGATAAATTCAACCCTAGAATCACCAGTCTCTGCAGAACTAAAGGTAAAAAGTAGCTGTTAACTTGAAAAATAGTGCTTCGTGGCATCACAAGGTGGATAATGTAGTACTAATAATGCGGTGAATGAATGCATGAATAAAACAAAACACAACCTCAGGCATGTTTTAGATGAAGTAACAATATTAAAACATTACTTAAGGCTCTTAAGAGTCAATTTCACATAATACAGGACCATATAATGATAATACTTTATATATACAGCTCTGGGAAAAAATAAGAGACCACTGCATTTTTTTATTCTGAAATCAGCATCTTTACACGTGTGACAGTCGTTCCATTCCAGCGTCTGTTGAATTTCAACATTCAACACAAGCTCAGTTCATTCTGCTTCATGAGGGACTGGTCATCTGAACCAAATCTGATTTAAGGAGGAAAAGGATAAAAAACACTGCTGTGTTCATGAAAGATGTGATGTGGCTTATTCCACCAAATCTTGATTTCTGAACTCTTACTAAATGAGTGTGTTGTTTTAAAAAGACACTGATCTTCTTTTCTTTGCATTATTTGAGGTCTGAAAACATTGCAGACCTCTGACCCTTTGTCATTTTCTGCAAACAAATGCTCTACATGACAGTATTTTTATTTGCAATTTGGGAGAAATGGGAGAAAATTTGGGAGAAATGTCAGTCGTATATAGAATGAAAGAAAATAATTAAATTTTACTCAAACCATTTTTTTCCAGAGCTGTACTGTATAAGGTGCCTTTCAAGTCACTTTACAGTCCACCAGCAGCAACACTCACACACCACATTCATACTAGGCAATGCGGGTGAGGTGTTTTGCCTAAGGACGCAACAGCGGAACTTGGTCTGAGCAGGAATCCTCCAATTGGAGAATGACTGCTCTAACCAGGAGGAGACATCATGCAAAATGGTGCTCCCTTCTCATTATCTTAGTCAAAGTAGTCTGCGTGATTCATACAAGTTTGAATAATCCTGAGTATTGAGTATTCCCTGCACGCCCATCCCCGCCCACATCCCTGTACTTAGTTTAGGGATTATTTGAATGATTAAGATTAGCATGTGGGCTTTTAAAATGTCAGGCTGGCAGTCTTCTGAAATAAAAACAGGGAAATGAAAAGGTGCTGTCTGTGAAGCGTGACAATGAAGAGGCAAGTCATTTCTAAAGTTTTGAACAGGAAATCAATGCATCTGTTTCTATTATTTAGTGGGTTTTAGATCAATAATGCCTGTTACTATGAATCAATGTAAATGATGTACACAGGTCAATACTAAGTGAAAAAACTTAATATTTCTTCTTTAATGGATGAATTACATTGGCTCAGATAGCCGGGCCCCTGTAGACACTCACCTGTAGTCTCCTTAGTAGCTCCTCACTGGGCTTCTTGGAGGTGATCTTGGTTTTGTACTCCTCTTTGTACTTTTTGACCATTTGTCGGTGCTGTCGAATCCGAGTCCAGGACCACATGTGGAGGCGGGGCTTCACGTCTACCTCCAGAACACTTGTTATCATGTACTTCCACCTTACACACAAATAATTAGATTTAACTGGTTTTACTGTTAAATAGAACATTGCTGGAGAATTCAAAAAGAGGAAACATGATGGGAATAAGCTAAAAGTGTAGCTACAGTCAGACAGAGGGACAGAAGAGCTCATTCTATAACTCCTACAGCTCTGCTCAAACAGTGAGAGATACAGGATTACATTCATACTACAATACTCCCTACAACTGTACAAAAACTCACCATTATGGAACAGATAATACTTCCTACATCTGTACAACAACTCACCATTATGCAACGGTTGGTGTGTTCTGTGTTCTTTCAATCATCATATCATTGTTCTCTTTCTATAATCTCTTGTTTAAAGCTTTTATATTTTATTACTTATTTTTCTATTTAATTGACTTGTACATATACATTTATATAATTATGCCTTATTTGAAACCTGTCTCTTGCTATGTTTTCTGTTACTTATTTAGAATTTATTATTACCATTTATTTTTTTTAATACTTGTTATTGTATAATTAGGGATTTAAGAAAAAATCGATTCAATGTTATATCATGATACTTCATTGCACAATTCTCAAATCAATTCAAAATGCATCTGATCCAATTGTTTTAATATTTTTCAGAAAAAATCATTAGTTACATTAACATTAGTTCTGATCATTTAAACATTTTATAAACATTTTATAAATTATATTTCATACAATTGTGTTCTTGTGAAGGTGCAGTTGATTGTATTAATATAAGTAATTATTGAGAAATCACAATATATCATCTATATGTTCTAGTATCTTGATATATTGTGATAAATCGAATCGTGACACACATATCATGATATGTATTGTATCATTAGACTCATGGCACACCCATAATTATATGACATTGTGATGTGTGAGCTACTGTGTCCAAATAATTTCTTGTGGATCAATAAAGTTTGTTTAAGTCTATAAGCATCTCCACTTTATGTTTCATGTAATTGTTCATTGTACTAACAAATAAATGAAAAATTAAATGGAATTAAATTAATTTCTGATAAATCTCAAGATCATTCTGAAATAGTTCAGATGGTCAAATTATGTCCAGTTTAGGTGACTTTTTAGCTTTGATGCATGTTCAAAAAAGTATTTAGTTTGGATATTAGCTTTATACTGTATATTTGTAGTATCAATTCACTTGCTATTGCGCCACAGTCTCTTACCATATTTTGCTGTTGTGATGGACTGGAACATCAGGTTTGTACTTCCTGTATGGCAGATTTCTGGACATCATATCGACTGAGCCGAGCAGCTCCAGGATACTGATGTACTGTCACAGAGAACATAAGAAGTCAAACAGGTGTAAAGGAAAACATGTGACTTCAGCTGGACACAGAGGTCACTCACCTGTGGTCTGTTAAGTTCAATGGCCACTTCACTCAGATTCACCATGAGGTCCACTTTAGGAGATGAGAAGTCCACATCAGACCTGGGGTTCATCTTCAGTTTGGCATCTGCTGAGATCGGACGGAAAACTGCAAACAAGAAAACCAGATTGAAAACCAGAAGTGTTCCATTTGGCCACTTTATGTTTGTCCCATTTACCATGTATTATCTCCGCCAAGGAGATTATGTGATCGAGTCGGTTTATTTATTTATTTATTTATTTGTCTGTGGAGAGGATTTCTCGGAAACTACTGGACGGATCTTCGTGAATTTTTTACCAGAGGTAGATCTTGGCCTAGGGACCACTCCATTAACCGGACCTGGAATCTGGATCTAGATATACAATCTTAGCGAGATTTCTCAGAAACTACAGGCCAGATCTTCATGAAATTGTTGTTGCATCTTGGTGCAGGGACGATTCCGTAAAATTTTGGTGATGATCTGGATCCAGATCTGGACTCAGTGTCCACATCATCCCTTGGCGGAGATCAGAACTCTCGGATTGCTCTTGTTTAATTGTATTTTATTTTCAGAAATGTCTTCTAGCAAAGTCTACACCAAAATCATTTTGTGCTTGGTTAAAAATGCAGGTAGAATTTCTGGAAAACTTACTGAACTCATGAGTGACTGGATAATTGTTGTTACTTTTCATGCTGCTCTTTAGACATTGCTGTAACAAAAGCCAAAAGAAATTAGTTAATTATATTATTTTGAAATAATTAAAATGATGTCAAATACACAATGGTGTAAGAGACATGCCAGGGGAACATGTGAATTCATGTGAAATAAGTTAGCTTGAGAACCGTCTTACCAAGGCCTCCTCTGAATTGTGGTTGGAGAAAAGCACAGAGTTGACGTTCCAGTAGGCAAACAGGTTATCAAGTTCAACCAACTGTGTAAACAAAATAACAAAACAATTAGATTAGCAATGGCTCCAATTAACATTAAATATTCCCAAACATTACATTACGAAAGTGTCTTCTAGGAGTCAACAGATCTTCTAAGAACTAACCTAACTGGTTCACGATGATGAAATTGTGGTTGATGAAAGCATGGTTTAATGTGCGTTCACTTTTATCCTAGTTTGAGCTAGGTTTAGAGCTGGTTTAGAAGTGGTCTAGTCGAGGTCTAGTTCTGGGTTAGTTACCAAATATCTTGAAGAATATACTGTCCTTCAAATAGTAATATATGTGGATGTCCAAGTAACTTATTTTTTATAGTGGAATACTATTTCAGATGATTGATAAAAACCTTTTACTGCATTAAAAACACAAAAAACAGAACTAATTCATTGGACACAGTTTGTGGTGGTCCAAAGTTATTCATCAGTTCCCTTATGCATTCAGAGCATCTAACACCACAATGAGTTTGAGCAATGAGATAATTAGATGCAGACAGTACACAGATAACTTATTTTGTGTATATAATATCTCTGTACTGGGGCAAATCAGATATAGGGCCTTTAATAAAATAAATGTACATCTTTAGGTGCAGGGGTCAGATAAGAACATGTTCTGTACCTTGAAGAACAGTTTGGCCTTCTCGTCCAGGAGAGTAGGTCTCCAGTTTTGATCTGCTGTCTATCAGGAAGAAAATTAACAACAAAAAAGACAGGATCGTTCAGGTTTGTGCACAGCAGTAATAATAGTATTTTATTTAAAGTAGTGATAAACTGATTACTTGGAGACTGAGGTTTTCCAATGACACTCCAAATGCCAGAGGACAGTTTGGGTTTGTGACCTGACAAAATAGAGTCAAAGTCAAAGTCAGCTTTAAACTGATAAAAGACTTTAATTAGTTCATTAGAAAAATAAATATATAATTCATGTTCACATCACTGCTTGCACAGAACACACAAATGTGAGCGACATAATGTAATGTAATTATAAAATGTACATGCATCAAAGTCAAGTGAAGAAACTGTCTCTTCTCTTCTTCTTTCTTCTTTGTATAGTGCTCTAAATATGTTTTCTGTCCAATTTTTAGTACCGTATTTTTCGGGCTATAAAGCGCACCGGATTATAAGGCGCAGTATCAAATAATATGTCAGTTGTGTCATTGTCCACACATAAAGCTCACAGGATTATAAGGCGCAATAAGCAAAACAAAATGTGTGTCGAACTTTATTCAGGTCATTTACAATAACTCTCAGTTGTAGCTAACACAAAAATATAAGTTTAACAGTTGGGTGATTTCGGCATCAAACATGCCCGGATCCCTCTCAACATTGTTCAGTTTTAACACAAAAATACAAAACCTGAAATCTGCATCGTAAGCGTATCTCTTAACAGGTGCATTTTGGGGTCCTTGTACAGCACACGGCAGAATTACCGGTATGTTGCACAGTAGTACGGAGCTGTAGAATGGACATGGTGAATATAAAAATAGATGTGTGCCCAAGATATTAATGTGTATAATTAATGCTTTGCGTTCATCCGTCACGAATATGTTCCAGGCACTTCGTGTGCATCCAGCGGTACCGTGGAGGCGACCTGGGGTATTAAGTTGGCTGATGATGAAATCTATAGTTGTTCAGAAAAACTACGACGGCGAAGCCCATTCTCTCTCAGGACTAATAATAAAGCCATGTCGGGATGCAAGTGCATCAAGGATTTCTTTGTATGAGTCCAATATTAAAATATAATAAAATAGCGTCTAATATTTCTGGAGGTACTATGGTGAGCTACAGCCTGTGTGCACGTGTGTGTTGGCAACGAGATCAACGAAAACAAGGATACTGTGGGAATATTCTAATTAGTCAGGGAACTACTCTTAACGCAGGCACCAGTTATAACCCGTGTGCACGGGTTATAATTTATAATCCATTCCCACGCTTATTATTTTTATATTCACCACGTCTGTAATGTGTACAACATAAAATGGGTTGGAGGTTAGTAAACACAACCAAAGGTCACACATAAGGCGCACTGGATTATAAGGCGCAATGTTGATTTTTGAGAAAATGTAATGATTTTAGATGCGCCTTATAGTCCGAAAAATACAGTAATGAGAACATGATATCAGGCCGAAATATGGACCTTTTATGGCTGTGAAATCTAACTCTCTTACATGTCTGGAGAGAAAAAAGGCTTTGGATAATCATATCTCTATTAACCTTTCCTATGTAGAGCACTTGTCTTGTATAGAGTAGATGAGTTTTTAGTAATTCATAATTTGGAGAAAAATCTATTTGTCCCTACATGCCTTATGAGACATCGACTGGTCTAGATTGTAAAATTAATTAGCATCAGCCCTATGAATATACACATTGGTGGAGGTCTCCAGAGAATTAGACAGACTACTCTACTCTTGTCTACTGCATATGCAGGTAACAAGTCAAATATGTAAAGTGCTAAAGAGAAATGCTAAAATAGAGTAAAACAGTGAAAAGGGAGAAGAAGCTCCTGGTATGACTCACATCATCTTCATATCTGACGTGGATGTTGGAGATCTTCACCTGAAGGTTCTTGATGACCTGAGTCACCAGCTTCTCCACAAACGTGTCCTGTTTCTCTAGACCAGGGTTTTCTGTAACACAAAAGATGTAGACAGCAGAGACACGCATTTATATGAGAGACACACAGATATACAAAAGGAGGATCCTTTAGTAGGTTGTTTCACTCTAAGAAAGTATTTTCTTAAGCTTTCTTAAGAGAACTAGGTATGACAGCTTATTTACACTTCACTGTGATTGGTAACATTCACCTGTCACTCTGAGCCTGACAGAACAGGAGGAGTGGGACACACGTTTAACCCACAAACCCTGCATATTCAGGGTGAGCTCTTCTCTCAAACAGAAAACACTCTGTACAACCTTCACCTGCTTCACTGTGTTTTTAAACTCCATACATAGAATAATTTGGGTCAGGTCTGGAATTACCCATCTCTACTGAATTAAAGTTAGCTGTCAACTTAAAAACTACCACTACCACATGACATCACAAGGTGGACCATTTTGAGCTGTGAAGATGCAAACAGACTAATAATAAAGGATTTCTCAAACATGTGAGTGAAACATAACACACTGCAGGTTTTTGACAAGGTAGCAACATTCTAAAAGCTCACACCAGTCGAGTTTGTGTCAGCACAAAAAATCTTTGTTCAATTTCTCAACCACAAGAAGAACCACAACAAGCTGCATATTTTGAGACTCTTCTAGAAGCATGACCTCAGCAGACCAAAGTCTATAAGGACTATCAAATGACACAACATCTCTTTGTATTACACTAAAACAACTATCAAAACTAGAATGTCTTAAGTATCATTACTGAAAAAGGCATTAATAGGACAAAAATGAACCTGTCGTGAACTTAGAATAGAATAATTTATCAGAAAATCAGAACAAGAAAGAAACTACTTGAGGGAAGCTGAGCAGTCATGGAGGCATCAGTATAAAAAAACAAGAAAATTAGTATTGTGAGTGTGCTTTTATTTACTGTGTTTTCCTTGGTACTGATAGTGTGTTTGAATTTTTAATACCGTGATAACACTAAGTGAGTACACAATATTGAGCCCAATCTGAGTCCATGCGCCATCAGGGGAGAGCACTAAAATCTCTTTGTATAATGTAGTTTAAATTCATTTTGCCTGTTTAAGTGTCACGAGAAGAGCTTTGGGGAAGTTGGTCAGTTTGTTTTTCACAGTGCAATCAGACAGCACAGATCAGTGTGAAACCAGATAACACAGGAAACCACAACCACCATAATATTCTCTATTGTTACATTGCTGTATTCCTCTATTGTTTCTGTGTTTAGCTGCTATAATGACTAATAAACTATAATAATAAACTATAACTGAGCTTCACGGAGATGCAATTCAATTCATTTCAAGCTCCAGACGTTTCTAATGGTCAACTTGGCTCTTTTTAATCAGAAAAAACATGTGGTTTAAAGCAAAGGGAAAACTTTTGGAGGAAGAAATGTGACTATTTTTTGTGTTAAAAGTGCACTATGTCTGTCACCTGCTTGTTTATTTGGTTATGTCATTGCTCTGCCTGGAATGTTCCACAGTGTGACATTAAGCAGCTACATCATGTCTCTGTGCAGATCTGACCTCTAACTTGGTCTGTTTTGGTCTCCATGACAAGAGGGAAGGTTAAATGCCATACTGTGAAATATTCCAGACAAAGCAATAACATCTCCATGGAGAAAAGCGTTTGACAGACCTTCCATTAGAAAAGTTACACAATGCTCCTTAAAGTGGGACTCAAAAAGTCTGTGTTTTTCATCTTCAGGAAAATAATATATTAAAAAAGCATTTTAATTATATTTAATAGCCCTTGTGAGGGTTTTTAACAGTAATGCAGTTGAACAAATACAGAGGCTTTGCTAAACTGGATCTGACATGAATGAGAAAGTTACAATATCAACTATTAGTGTTACAAATATTCTAAGAAGAAGCATTGTGATTTTAGAATTATTCAATTTCTCTTTTTTGATTTTTTTTTAAAATTATTATTATTGACTAAACAATGGTCAAACAACACAATATAATTCACTCACATATAGTTACATTGTCAAATAGAGCAGCACTCCTCTAATATTTCAATGAGCAACTTAAATTAATGTGGTAAAAACAGTCAGATAAAAAGCTTTTTAAATCTACCACAATTGTTGGTTTGAAGCCAAAGATGCAAAATTATAACACTGATTATATAATAGTAAACTACTACATATAATCTATAATTAAACCTATTAAAAATGACTAGAAAATGAGCTGATTAAAATAAAGACAGACTATAACTATAAATACTATAAATATCATAGTTATTTTTGCCAATATTGTGCACTCCTATGTTTAGGTTTACTTTTGGGTTTATTTTTATTTATTCACTGACTGTGAATAATTGCATATATTTATTCCCAGCTCTGTACCTTGCTCAGCTGCCTTGAGTTTGGTCTCCTCTATCCTTTGCAGCTCCCTCTGACGAGCCTCCAGGAACTGCTTTTCCTCCTTCTCCGCGTCATATTTTATACCTAGAAACACACAGAAATCAAGCGTTCTGAAAATGTTTTAACAGTTTCAAAAATATTGCATACAGGCTAAAACTATTTATGAAATATCATAATTAAAAGATGTAGTATGTAACTTTTCTATAGGATTGTCTGCTACCAGTCAGTCTCTGTGGTGATGTTATTGCTTTGCCTGGAACAGTACGTCATTAAACTTTATCTATTTGGCGTTTATTCAATATTATGCATTTTTATGGCAAAAACAATGCACTTAAAACATGCATGGTTACTGGGAGTAGGCTCGCCTCTCCACAGATCTGTAACTAGGTCTGGTAGCAGCTTGTGGAGATATGCAATTTCAACATTTCAGGCAACACAATAACATAACACCAAAAGGAAGTAACACTAAATATTTCGTTTAATTTCAAAATGGTAAATTGCAAACACAAGTGCCAATGATTACAATGATCTACAATCTTATATTAATTACGCAGCATATTTGACACAAAGAAAGACTTACTTGCTGTGGGGACTATGAGGAGGTAGACCCCATCAAGAGTAGCTTCCACCGACTGTGTGTAAAGATTCTTCCAGGGAATTTTAAGCTCCAAACGCCCTACGGATGCATTTAAAATGATTAATGAATGAATGCTGGATTGTTTTTTCATGTACTTTCTTACCTATGTGACCAGCTTTTACTTTAAAGGGAATGTCAAGTTGACTCTGAAAGAAATAAAAAATGTGTTACCACCTACAATATATTGGTTACATCCAGGTTTGAGACTGGTTTAGTCCTGAAGTAGACTTGGTGTGGTCCTGATCAAGTCCTGGTTTAGTTCTGGGTCTAGTCCAACTGCTATTTTGGTGCTAGTTTAAGTACCAGCACAGCACTGATCTATTAATACTGCATTAGCTCTTTGCTATTAATGTAAACAATCTCTGCAGTGTATTCCTTAATTGCATTTTGAGTTAACGTCCAAGTAATTTCCCATGTGGTCATGAATCAATATTTTTGTCTGAGGCCTTGTCTAAAATTGTCCTGGTTTGATTCCAGTTTAGTCCTGGTCTAGTCTGTTCTAGTCCTGGTTTAGTCCTGTTCTAGCCCTGGTTTAGTCCTGTTCTGGCTCTGGTTTAGTCTTGTTCTAGCCCGGGTTTAGTCTTGTTCAAGCCCCTCTAGTCCTTTTCTAGTCCTGGTTTAATGCTGGTTTAGTTATCGTTTAGTTTCAAGTTTAATGCTGGTTAGGTCCTTTTTTAGTCCAGGTTTAGTTTCAAGTTTAATTCTGGTTAGTCCTGGTTTAGTTACAATTTTGATATGGCCCTGGTTTGGCCCTGATCTTATTCTAGTTTAGTCCTGACATAGACTTGGTTTGGTCCTGTTCTAGCCATGATTTTGTCCTGGTTTATTATTCCTTTAGTCTTGATTAGTCATGGTTTAGTTCCCTGTTTAGTTCTAGTTTCGATATGATGTGTATGCAAGTGTGGATTAAGCCTTAAGTCCAAGTTAATACCATCTGAACCTACCAGAGCATTTTCCTTGATTTCAAGATTTTTAAGAATGGCATCTCCTGTAAACACAATACATTTAGTTAAGAAAGGTTACTATTATCACCACCGCCGCTGCCACTACTTCTACTATTACTACTACAACGTTTAGTAATGAGACCAGTAAACACAGTGCTATCTACTGGTCTTTGCCCTCTGGCATGTGACTTGACTTCTATCACAGTGAATTGCAAGAATGATTCAAAATAGCAAGGGGGTCGAATTTACATTCAACCAAAACAAAATGTGATCATTCTTTACCTCCCAACACCAAAAACATTTTAATTTGGTGTTAAAATGTCACCACTTTCTATGCATGTTATTTATTACACTTTGTTTCGCTCTCTATTTTGTTACCTAGCATCTGTAATGAGTTGAGTTTGTTAAATAACAAGAACGATAACTTTGAGCTATAGAATAATGTATAAAACCATTAAACAAATGCAAGCCAGAGGGGGTGAATGCAGTAAACCATGTGTGTTTAAGCAGATGAAACACTGGCAGGTTTCAACTTGTTTACAAAGGCATTCTGACGCCTGTCTTCCAATTGAAGGCAAATTTCTGGGTAGTCTTCTTCCCGGAGGAGCTGAAATAGAAGCCTACTGTGATCTCAGAGACTGCCTGTGTAAAAGGGTGTGACCCAGAACTACCTATTTGTGCCTACAGTCCATGGCCAAACCTACTTGGAAGCACAGAGCAAACCAGCAACACACTCTAAGTCAACATATGGACCCAGAAACAGCAATCCATTAAATTTACGATCATATCTGAATGAATGTGCGTGGATAGTGTGTAAACGTGACGATAGAAAAAGGACTAAAAGTGATTTAAGGGCAAAGTGACACTGACAGCTGAGGGAGGGAGTCGCTCGGGTGACTGCTCGTTAGCTAGATGTTATAAAGCAGTTAGCACGCTAGCTTAGCGAGTTACTAGTTTCATGTTTTCTTTACCTCCCCAAATGCCGAGCTGCAGCTGTGACGAGTCGAGGTTCACCACGTAATCCCCCAGAAACCTGTTGAGGACGTCGACCACCACGCTCTCGAAAACCATGTTGTATGTGCTCTCATAGAAGTGTCATGTTTGACTATAGTGTTTACATCTACGATGCGCCGAGCACGGGCTCGCTGACGTGACGTGACTTGGAGGGCGGTGCGTCATGACGTACGGTGACCGCCGCGAATTTGCGAATCGTAGGATGGTAGGGGCAGGTCCCGCCTTCCTCCCCTCTGATTGGCTAGAATGACTCTCCTCCGATTAGCTATTTCATTTGGCCACGGAAGAGGCTGATTGTTGTTGTCGTTAGCTCGGTTGTTAACCGATAGTCTCGTTAGTTCAGTTTGATGCATGATCCCGCTTCTTTGTCCACTCGTGTGTCCGCTGTGAGTAGTGCCGCCGCGAGATGGCAGTGAGCGCCTGTCACCTGGAGTCCGACGCCTTCCTGGTGTGCATGAGCCACGCACTCAGCACCGAAAAAGAGGAGGTACACCGCACTGTGTCTTAATGCGTGATGGAGGAATGTGCGTTTTAACAGTACCGTTACAGACTTGTAGTGTCTGTACTGTGTTATTCGCTGACAACAATATAAGAGTGCTCGGAGGGCTTACCTGTTACCTAACACATACACATACATACATATGCTTAACACATATACATACACGCACAAATATATTTAACAGTAATACAATGAAAATGTAAGGATTTTTTTGTATTAGTTTAGCAAACTAATACTAGTGATGAAGATGGCACTAAAGTTTATCATTTGTGATAGTAAAACAGTAGAAAAAAGTAATGGTTTTGACTTTCATTTAAGGTCGTAGAAATGAATAATAAGAATAAAAAAGAGAATGAAAAATATAAGGATTTTTTCCTCCGTTTATGGTCATACAAACTAATAATGACGATAGCAAAAGCACAAAAGTTTACTGTTTATGATCATACAAAATAAAAGGCAATGTATAAGAAGAGTTTGGTTAATAGTTTACTTGGAAGACAATGTTTCTAGTCTTCTAAGTATTTCTGTAAGATTTGATTTTTATATTGTTTTTTGAAGTGCACCAAGTACAAGCTTTGATATGGTCGTCTAAGCTATTCCATAAATGTACTCCACTTCTGGTAACACAAATGCCATAAACAACTTTATTTGGTATTATTTTTTGCTGTGTTGTTCACCAAAGGACACACCAGCAGAGACACACTGGGCAGTAGGAGTGTGCTGCAGGTCTTCTTGGCAGTGCATCACTCCCCTCTTTAACTTTCCCATTGTTATGTTCCCTCCACACTCATTTTGGAGGTCGACCAGTGATGAGGGACCGTCTGCCCCCCAGCAGAGTCTTGCGGTGAGCAACAGCCGTGGGCTGCACACCTATTTGTGTGCTCATTTGCAGACCTTGTCTTGGCTGCATTTTGTTGTTACACACAGTAGCACTCCTTGTCTTACCAAATGTACATAGCGCTGAAATGTTCTTGGGTGCCTATTTTGCAGAAACGTATGTTAATTTCATATCCTGGCATGTGATTGGCAAAGGAGAAAGACAGGACAAATACCACATGATATGGTCCACCATTCAGTTCAATTAGTTGAAAAGTAATCACTTGCATTGCATGGAACTGTTGGACACTCCTCCCTTTCAAACTGCAAGCCCATAAACCAGGTTTCTGGTACATCAAGCTTTCCTTTTTACAGTACTAATGTTGTATCATAACTTG
>KN509920.1:0-11928 GCA_000787155.1 Scartelaos histophorus
AACACATATTAAAACAGTCAAAAGCGCAATAAAGAATAATACAGTAAAGATAAAAACAGTGAATCATATGGAGAAAAGGCGTCTTGTTTTTGTTGTAGTAAAACCTAATACTTTTCAGTTCTTGTCCAAGGAGATCAAGCTCTGAATCTACGATGCCAGTGTATTCAGAAGGAGTCAAAGCGCATTGGCCGCTACTTGGGAAAGGTGGAGGTGCATGCAGCCAACTCTCACTGCAAAGAAATGGAGATTGTGTAAATTCTATTTTCATTGTCATTTGATCTGTCTAGTTTAAAGTTTGCACTGTGTAACTTTATTGGTTATTAATGGGGTCCGCAAAATGTTTGTCTCTATGGGTATGTCAATGCTTTGAGTTAAACTGTTATTCTGTCTTGCATTTATTAGGGTTGCCTCTCCACAAATCTGTAATTTGTCTTGCAAGTCTCCATGGAGATAAATAATTTTATGGCAACACTTTTAGGCACATCTCCATGGAAACAAGCAGGTGATGGACCCCCTAGCAGATAAGTTACACAGTGTACCTTTAAGTCATGTGCTTTGTGTTACAGTGCCACTCTTAAAAAAAATGGACAGAAAATTTGCCTTGACCCCAATGCCAAATGGGTCAAAAGAATCTTGAGTAGAAACCAGAAAAGTAAGTCCAGCTTTAATGTTTTTATTTTACAACATGGTGGTGGTGGTGATTAATCTACTGACAAAAGGACCAGCCTTTCGTTAAACATTAAGTTGAAACTGTGATAAGAGGGCTGAGTCTATGCTCATGATGGGAATACACACTGAAAAAAGAAATGTTTCCTGAAGATCTGTTTTCGGTTTTGTTTTGCAGGTAGATACTTTAAATCCCCAACAAAGGGATAGTGTGAAATCCGTAAACTACAGAGATCAGAGGCTTATCTACATTTGTAATGTAAATTGTACATACTAAATAACAATAAAGTGCCTCAATACCATTGTATTAAACAACATGATTCCTCTGCTTTTTATTGTCCTAACAGTCCTTTGCAAATCAAAGAGCTTTAGGCGAGTGGCCTCATCATTCAGGCATGCAAATATTTGTTTAAATAGGTTAATGCATAGTTTAGTGTCTATGGGTCTTAATAACTGAAATTACATTATTGCATTTAAGAGTATGTGCACTTTCCACATTATTTTGTCGAGACACTTACCACTTACTAACAGAGCACCTGGGGGGAAAAAAAAACAACAAAAAAAAAAAAACACGTTGAACCATAGATTCAGCGCCGCTCAAATGGGGCTCCCGATGCTAACGGTTACAGGAGCAAATCTGGAGCCAGGCTCCATATTTGGAAATCCGACCGCGAGTATCATAGCAACCACAAGAGCCAATCACGATTGAAGTCGTTAAATGTTCTCGCCCTTCTCACCGGAGAGCGGTGAAGAGCTTGATTGAAATTAGTCTTGACGGGCAAGAATTTCACATTTGTCAAAACTATGTATTTACGCATCCGTACAGAATATTTAAGAAATAAATCAACTACCATTACTTTATTTTTATTTATTGTACTTACCGGAAAAACTGGACATGGGGTGTCGAAGGTCTATTAACACAATTAAATGCCAAAGAAGCCATGACGAACTGTAAATGAAGCTCTATCGCTATATTTTAAGACTCACAGAACAAATTAAAAAGTACAACAACCCGAAAAGTTGTCTAACAAGTTAAAGTTGCCGACACAGTTAAATCCACAAACGAAATTGCAGTTTTATTAAATGGATCTACTGGTTAAAGCTATGGATCTAGTTGTCATTGCGCTGTCATTGGATAAATGTAAATGTCATTCAAACCTGTCCAAACGGGGCTACGCCCCCGACAGTGGAAGGGGCGGGAGAGCGGGAAAGGGCTTACTTAGCAACGAAACGCACCGGCTGTCAATCAAACCTGTTGCTAACGCTAGCGGGAGCGATCTCGGGGAATGAAGGCATCTGATTGGTCCGTTATTTATGTTCATATCTTGATTTAGGAACAAAATATCGAAATAAAAAAATCAGGATCATCTAGAGCGGGTCAATACGAATATTTTAAGATCAAAATGATGAGGCTCACCGCAGCAGTTACGGAGAGAGAGGCGACAAGATTTTAATGTAAGTCAATAGAAATCAGGGTGAGAAGGAGCCGGAAGAGCCTCCTGTCGCACTTCCTATTTGGCACGCGACGGCTAGCGCGTTAGCTATGTCCATTCATATATACGGTCTATGCTTTGAACAGATACCAGACCAGCACGTGTAATACTGCCATCTGCTGACAGCTCCATGTAAAACAACATAAAATAATCCGTATCTCTTTTTTAAACATGGCAGACGGAGTAAGGTAAATGCGCTTAGGCTTTAAGCCTACTGTATGAAACTCATGCTATTCTATCACATGCTGCATTTTGAGCCGGACTTTGTGAAAATAAAAAGTTAAATTCCCCCTATAGAAGAAAAAAGTGTCGGCACAGCACATTAACATAACTGGCCAACAGTGAAGCTACATGTTTTCTATTGGATAGGTAAATAGAGTCTATGGATTGGTCATGGATCTTTTAAAATAACAATAATAAATGTCTCACTGTCATTGGTAGATTTTTTCTCCATGATTTTACGTATCCTGTAGGAAGCGGAAGATGTCACCGCTCTTATTTTTTTTTCTCCTGTCGTAAACTCACCGAGCCTCACCATCATTTGGGAACATCTGCATCTTCACGGAGCGAGATAAACACTGATCGCCTGGAGATGAAAGTCGCAATGACAGAAACGAAAAATACTGGACGGTGTGAAATTTAGACATATGTCGATATAACTTAGCTAGCTATGACTCGTACCAGCTGAAATGTTTTACATTGTATAATTGTAACGTTGAAACTAGCCATAGGGATGTCGCACATGGTTTAAGTTAATTTGTGGATAGATTAATTGTCACTGGGCCGTCAACAATGTAATCCTCAAAAAAGAATTGTAATAATGTTTTAGGGTTTGTTTTCTACCAGGGGTTAGCAAGCGATGCGTTGTTTAGATCGTGTATAGGCATATACACGTACTTATTTTTTACACACTGTTATTACATATCCTGCTCTCGCTAATGTGTGACCGTGCTGCGTCTCTAGGTGCACCTCCCATTACTGAGTTCCCAGCTGGTGTCGCTGCTGCCATGGAGGTGGGCAGCCTCCCTGTGGAGCTCTGGAGGCTTATTTTGGCCTATCTGCCACTCCCAGACCTGGGGCGCTGCTGCCAGGTGTGCCGAGCCTGGCGAGAGCTTGTGCTGTCCTTGGATAACACCCGCTGGAGACAACTGTGCCTGGACTGCTCAGAGTGCAGACATCCCAACTGGCCCAGTCAGCCTCATGTAGAGCCTCCATCCTGGAGAGAGGCTCTAAAACAGCACTCTTTGGCCACCCGTACATGGACTCAAAATGGACCAGAGCTCCAATCATCTGCCTGTTTGGTCTTTTTTCGTCGCCGGAAAGACCGCAGGATTTGGCATGTTGGACCAGGATGTGAATTTGAGACCTTACGTGGTGCTCTTGGTGTAGTTGGTCCATATGATCGTGTTGTTCTCCACCCAGGAGTGTATGAGGAGCAGGCTGAACTGGCTATAAAAGTGCCTGTGGAGTTGATAGGACTGGGCGCTCTAGGTGAGGTGGCCCTCTTAGTTTGTATAGAGCAACAATGCCCTACTGCCCGACTGTGTAATCTAGTCTTCATGCCACCATGGTTTTCTACTGTGGTCTATAAGGTAAATAGCTTGTTTATTATCACTTGTATAAACATGGGTCAGTATTGTACATTCTAAAATCTTTTCCTTTCTTTCTCTCAGACATCATGGGGACATGTTCAACTAGACAACTGCAATTTTGAAGGCGCTCAGTTACAAATTCGTGGACCAGGAACATGCCAGGCCCGATTCTGCTCCTTCTCGCAAAGCAGTTCTGCCCATTTAATAGGTGTTGCACTGAGTTTACTGGACAGCTGTGATTTCTCAGGCAGTGATATAGCCTCGGTAACAGTTGAAGGCCCCCCTACATCAGAAAGGAACTGGGCTTGCAAGTACTTGGCTGCCCTGACAAGGACTTTTCCGACTTGTTTTGCCTCAGAGACTAGTGGCAATCTTAAACCTAATTCCTTATCCTGTAATGGGCCTCATCCCACAGGATGCAATAATAAGAACTCTATGAGCATAGAAGAATGGCAGAAGAAGGCTATGTTAGAAGCTGTTTGTCACAGCACAGTCATTGAAGATGGATGGAGTGATGGTGAGCATAGTGAGGGAGAAGATGATAATCTAGACAGTGAAAAGGGAAATAAAAGTATTTCTTTTACGTTGAACTACAAAATCCCATGTGACCATCACGGCCTGTCCCATCTACTGAAGCCCCGGACTGATGGCTCCCTACCACTGGCTTCTTGTCCTGATCCACCATCTGAAACACCAGAGCCTCTCACTTTTCAGCAAGAACTAGAGCGAGATCCAGAGGCTAACATGCTGGCAGCATCCACTCTAGGATGCATTGTCAGACGGTGCCTTTTTAGAGATG
Organism: Scartelaos histophorus; assembly: GCA_000787155.1. Classification (NCBI taxonomy): domain Eukaryota; kingdom Metazoa; phylum Chordata; class Actinopteri; order Gobiiformes; family Gobiidae; genus Scartelaos; species Scartelaos histophorus. The sequence continues at coordinate 4,551 of KN509920.1, forward strand.
GAAAAGGAGGAGTCCATGTGTCTAATTATGGACAAGCTCGGCTGGAAGGCAATGTTTTTCGTGGGCTAAATTATGCTGTTCGGTGTATTCAAAATTCCACAGTAAGTAACATTTTAATAAACTAAAGAATTGGCTCAGCCTGTGACAGGGTTAACTGTCCTCCTCATTGTCATTATTGTTATTATAGATTGTAATGCTGAGGAATGAAGTGTGCGAGTGCCGGGCGTCTGGTGTGTTTTTGCGCCTCTCTGCTCAGGGTCTTATTGCAGAAAACAACATCCACTCAAATGGAGAAGCAGGATTAGACATTAGAAAAGGGGCAAACCCTATCATTGTGGTGAGTGAAATTTAAAACTCTTACATTCTGGAGTGAATTACATATATACCGTACCAAGTATTGTTACAGCATATGTTTTAATGTATATAATTTCAGTTATTTTTCTGTTTTCTATTCTAGTGTAACCGAATACATAGTGGTTTGCGTTCTGGTGTTGTGGTACTTGGAAATGGAAAGGGATCCATACGGAGCAACCTGATCTATAATAACAAAGAGGCTGGTGTATACATACTCTTTAGTGGGAACCCTGTGGTTAGGTTGGTAGAAAAATTAATAAATATAAAAAGATCACATTATATTGTCTAGAAAATGTCTTCAACTTTCACTCATGTATCAACATTTCTTTTCCTAGTGGGAATCACATTTTTCAGGGCCAGGCAGCAGGGATTGCCATTAATGAGAATGGAAGGGGTTTGATAACAGGTTTGCTTTGCTAAATATTTGTTCATTTGTAAATTCTTATTTAAGACTGTATGTTAAGTTTGTGTGCAATTTCCAGATAATGTGATCAGAGAGAACCAGTGGGGTGGTGTGGACATCCGCAGAGGAGGTGACCCAATTTTGAGGAATAACTATATTTGTCATGGTTATTCAGATGGCGTGGTGGTGGGAGAAAGAGGTCGTGGCCTTATTGAGGGAAATCATGTTTACTGTACGTCAACTTCACTTTTGTTGCTAAGTTTTATTGAAAAAATTGTGTTTCTGTCTAACTGTCTAACTGTCTGTTTTGTTCTATAGGTAATAAAGGGTGTGGTGTGTGGGTTATGTCATCCAGCCTCCCACAACTCCTAGGAAACTTCATCACCCATAATTGCATGTATGGGCTGGCTGTATTTTGCAGGAAGGATCCAGAGAACATTGAAGTGAGAGAGGGAAACTGGCCAGGGCAGGATGGCACGGGAGACGGAGGAGCTAATGGGGAGAGAAGAGGAGTAGAGGCAGAAGGACGAGACGGTCAGGAGAACCTTAATGAGGAGGGGGAGCTGTTTGCATGGGAGAGTGATCTGGACAGTGAGGATGAGCGCCATTCTGCCCGGCGCTCCATCAGTGTGGCACTAGTGGAGGGTAACTGCATGAGCTACAATGGAGGTAAATTATTTATACCACACTAGGGGCAAAAAAAAAATCCCTCTCAACTCAGTGGCTTTTGTTGTTCTGTTTGTAGCTGTTGGACTTTATGTGAAGAGCAGTGAACCACTCAATGCATTTAGCAACCTTGTGAACTGTAACCGTGGAACTGGCATTGCTGTCCAACAGAGCAGTCAGTTAACTCGACTTGTTGCGAACTGCATTTTGGAAAATGGCCGAGGTGGTGTTGCAGTGGAGAAGGACAGTCGAGTTGAACTTCGAGGAAACGGCATTTATGAAAATGGGGGTCATGGACTTATTTTTTGTGGCAACGGACAGATAGTGGAGAATGACATGCTTGGAAACTGTGGATATGGAATTCAGGTGTCTGGAAATGCCGATATTAAGGTATCCTGTGTCATGTTATATCCATTGTAAGACTTTTGAAAAGATTTACATAAATTGTCTCTTCTTCAGGTTTTGCGTAATCGTGTTCAACCAGCACAGGGCTGTGGAATCGCTTTACTAGGCGCCGTACGAGGTGTTGTCCACGACAACATCATATTCCAGGGACATCCTGGAAACAAAAAAACTCTGCTATATGTGGATCCAGGCAATGAGAGCTGTGTCTTGCGCAACAACAGTATTATCAAGCACAATAACGGGTATGCTTTTATGTTGTAAATCTTTGTTATGTATAGTGGTGCAGTATTTCTGATTTTATTTATACATGTTCCAGCAATACGTTTGCTTCTGCTTGGATACTGGAAAATCCTCCCCCTCGTCCACAAGCCAGCTCTCCTTCTTGCCTTTCTTCATCTCAGTATCCCTCACGACTTGGAATTTCAATGACAAACAGGATAAGTGCCACTGTAGAGAATGGATGCCACAGTGGTAGCATGTTTTGCAGTATCCTCTGATTTCTGGAGAGCATTAATGAGTGATAATTTGTTTTTTTATCTTTATCAGACAAATAAGAGGTTATGTATTATTTGCATGTTATCGATCAGAACTGTCACACGACAACTTCAGTGACTTCAGTCCCTTGTTGGAGAATTGAGTTTTATGTGTGGGACAATAGGAAAGCTCTGTCAATTCAAAGTAGTTTACTGAACTATATTGATCCAGAGTTTGTATTTGGATCCATGTTTGATTATTCGTAAACGTTCCAGTCCAAAGAAAGTATCCAAAAAAAGACAATAGTATTTGGGTTCTTTGTCAGGACTGAATGACCATTTTCCTTTATGATCCTTTATGATTTCTTCAAACTGAAGTTGTGGGACTTTCTTCTGATAGACGGTACCTTAGACTGACATCATTGATAAAGACTCATCAGACCAGTCATGTGACTCTTCTGATAAAGTGACCATCAGAACATAAAGGTTATACATCACCTCAATATTTGTATGATATGACAATTATTTCACAAAGAGGAATATTTATTATCCAATTAGTGATCATGACAATACAATCTCCGTTTTGATAACTGCTGTACACTGGGCCACAGGATAGCTTTGTGATCCTCAACCCGATAAAACCAAGAATATTGCTAAATGTAAGACTGTATGTTTTTGTAATGTTGTAATTGCCAACTCTGTTTAAAAAAAAAAAACATTATAATCAAGAACACTTGAGCTTTAACTTTTAAATGTCGAATGCAGTTTATCTTAAGTAGTTGTTTCATCTGTGCACTTTCATGGCTCCCTGCTAAAGAACTGCACAATTTGGTATTGCCAAGCAGGAGTTGCATTCAACCATGTTACACCATTAATCTGTGCCTTGTAATCGGTGACCAGGAATATTTATAGTGAGTCTGTTATGCAAAGAAAATGCCAAAAGTTGGCTTGTACCATTCCAATGTCTTAATATTTATATTGTGTTAACTTTTATTTATTATAAACCATTACATTTTTCATAAATGAGCATCCCTTTTAGTAACAGCACAACAGCCTCCACAGACAAAACTTGTGAGAGCCAGTTGAAAACTTTGTGTGCAATATGTGATGTCTTATGTGCCTAGATATACCTTTTATTCAAGGTAGATATTTTCTATTAAAAAGCTTGACAGATGACAACACTTTTTGTATCTTGAACTATTACGACATTTTATTTGTTTCTATTAATAAACATTTGTGGTTTAACTTCTTGTTACTCGCTTTCCTTCAACGCATTTTCTTGCGCTTGCGTTGCTCTGTGAACTTATCGTATTTGACCAAAGGTAAAACAAGTGTAGCGTACTTGTACGCATCCAGCAGTGATTCCTCTCCTTTGACCTTCGGCGGCTTGCTTAGAGTTAGCCCCATTGATTTGGCCACCTCAATCATTCTGTCAGAAAAGACAGTGAGTGTGTAATAAAGTGAATAAATAAACTTCAATGTTATCATTTTTATCTCTTACTTGGCTTCTGTAATTCCCAGATCACGGTGCAGTAGCGTTAGATTGGCAGTCATGAAGTTCATATGCAATAGCAGAGCCAAGCTATACGCTGCCAGTTTTGCTCGCATAGAAGAAGAAATCACATTCTGAACACTGCATAGAAGGAAAACGTAGTTAGCTCGGCATTTACATTTAGGTACAGACTTTTTTTACACTGCAGTTTAGTGTCAGAATACTATATGTGGATGTACTTCTCATTTGCTTATTTGTGCTGACTAAAAAGATTAGTTTTTGCTACATTCAAAAAGATAAACCATAAATGATGATAAATCTGCAATCCAACAGTCACATGAACATGAACCTATGGGCTTGATAACACCCTTAATGCCTGGTGTGAATCATTATGAATCATTACTATTATAGTATTAGTTTCTCATGGGACAGGTTTGAGTGGGAGCTGCAGATCGCTGAAAAAAGCTGCAAATTTGCAAAATGTGTAAATGGGTCATTTACAACTGGTGTAAATTCCCAACATGAGGCAAAGCAGTTGTCTAATTCCTCTTAAATAACTTATCAAGTTGACAGTTACATACCTAGCGGTATATATATTTTTGGCTTGTTATGAATAATGCAACATCAGGCCAAGGTCCAAATGAGGGTATAATGTTAAAAATGGGTTTTGATTGCAAATTCACAATTCTTTTCTGTTTTATTTAGGACAAAAGTGATCTGCTTTGATCTGGAGTTGCATATATGTGACAAACCCCCAAATACCTTTATTTTTAGTGTGATTTTAGATATTGGGAAAATAATTTAGGTGTCAAGGGGTTAAGTGATGTCACACACAGTGCATTTCTCATTGAAAGTTGACTACTGAATTCATTAATACGGACTTACCTGCCGTTTTTGTAAGTTTCCACCGTAAATGTCTTCATCAGTTTGTTCTGAATAATACGTGGGCATCCTTCCTCTTGTCCAACTAACCACAATACAGCAGCTTTAGTTACAAATTGTTATTTAAACACAGAAAGACTTGTACAACTTACACTTTCGGTTGATGTTTCTTTGTCGAGCCAGTTTGATGAGCATGGAAAGGTAAAAGGAGCAACAAAGAATTTTTACTCTGGTTTCATCATCATTTGGGAGATTTTCCAAGTGTTTTAAAACACAAAGATGCCTTTTAAAAGAGAATGTAAGGTACAATTAACACTCCACAATTTTACTTTTAAAATGTGTACTGCTCAAATATCTGACCCTCCAGCATCCTTCATCTTTTGTAGTTCCTCTGGACTGAGCTCTGCCACCTTGGCTCCAACGTCTCTCAAAGCAGATAACTCCACCGAGGTCAATACTATCGCCATTAAGAATGAAACTCTTAATTACTGATTTTCATTTGTGTTTTTTTTGCCTAAATTATTCGCTGGAAAGGATACAATTCTCAAATGCATAAACATTTTCTGGTTTATCTGCCTCCGCATTACAGGGGGGTAGGTGCAATGCAACATCTCCCTGGTACTCAGTTTCTGCCACTTCTTGCTGGAGGGCTGAAAGAAAAAAGGAAAAATAAGAGTGTGAAGTAAATAACACTGACAAAGTACATTAAGAACATGCTTCCATAAGATGCAGGTGATTATGCTGCTTACTCTCAAGACCCTTCTGTTCAATTACAGTGTCCGCTGCTTTAGTCACTGCATGATGTAGAGCATCACTGCCAACTTGATTCAGTTTTCGAGAACTCAGAGCTCTCTTTTGTTTGTTTGTACCAAAAGCTTCAATCAGAGAATCAACCTTAAAGAGAGTGGGTTACTATATGTTAACTATGATCAATAATGTAATTATCTTGTAATGTAATCTTATCAGAGTACCTTATCTCTGTAGGTCATATTTGTATCTTTAGATTTTGCAGCATCAGTTTCTCCTGGGTGTAAAAAAAGAACCAGTGAGTAAATATAAGCATTACACAAAGCTGTACTAATTAGGGTATTATCTATACCTGGAATAACTGGTTGCAAATTAAACAGCTGAGCATTGTGCATCTCCATTTGCATAGTCTCCTTGTTCAAAACTCCAACATAATATCTGAAAGCAATGTTAACTATAAGTTAAGTACTGCTATATTTACCAGACCACTTCACTTTCTCTAGTTTTGAAACTTACTTGCAAATGTTATTACACTTCATGGAACCTGGTCCAAAGTTGTCACCCACATATGACAGCCTGTCCGATTCAGCAACCTAAACAAGTAGAGAAATGAAGATCTCAGCGAACAACAAATATCAAAATCAAAATCCCTCTTAATGGTATTTAAACCTCTCACCAATATGCGTCTGCTTTTCTTCCTGGGGTTTCTTTCATCTGTGTTCTTGAACATAGAAAACTCAAGCTTTTCTGGATTTTTAACATTTCCATTTGAAAATTGCACTGAGATAAAAGAAGTCCATTAGATGTCTTGTAGAACAAACAAAGCATTACAAGGGACAGAATGCAAGATTCTGATTTTACATTTAAACATTACACCTTTTTCAGTTCCCATACGAGATAGACATATACTGAGAACTGAATCCTCATTACCCAAATCCCAATACCTATAGACAATCACTAATCAGTGCTGGTGCAGCCACTCCTTCTCTTTCTGAGCTTTCACATGAGGCATGTCCACATAATGAGAATGAGAAAAACTTGTCAGTTTTAGTCTGTATGTATGTATAGAGTCTGTATGCCCGTGTTCAGTTGTTATAGTAGTGCCATTGTTAAAACAGTAATAGCACAGCCTACATAGCCTACTGTTCTTTAAATTTAACTTCGCAACCTGATTTCTCAAGCAAACAAGGGTTGCATGGGTGGAAGTAAGCGATAACTTGAGTACAACTACATCAAACTAACAACATCGTTGTATATTAAGTCCTGCCGTAAAGTATGAAAGAGAACTGATGACAACCTGCGATAAATAAGGTGATAATTACCAATTACTGCTTTATCAGATTCGCCTTCTTCTTCACAGCACACCACCGTACAGGAGGCCGACATTTTTGTTTGGCATGCGTTTACTCTTAGAAAACCTCTGCAAAGGGAGCACAGTACTGCCCTCTACCGACACGACGGATTGTGGTGGAGATTGGGATACTCTTGATTCATCTACGCTCATCTAAGATAATTTGTTCCATCAGATTTTGAATTTTAATTACCGTTGAGTTTCGCACTTTGAATATTTATATATATGTATAACTCATATATTATTAATATAATATTTTTAAACATGTTCGAATTATTTTTATTCTGAATTTTAGTTGCTAAAATTTGAAGTGCACGTTTTCAAAGCATGTCAAATGTCAAATTGTGTACAAAAAATAAATGACCTTTTAAATAGTGAGCACAAATACGTTCAAGCCCTCAAATTCAATAGTAAAAATTTGTAAAATTGCGAAAGATCCTAGATGCCAATAAGTAATCGATACAAAAATGATCCGATTTAATTTAGTAACAAACGGGAACTGATGCAGTGAACAGAATTATCAAAATCAAAAAATCAAATCTCTTTTATTTCTTGTGTAAATCCTCGTCACTCACACACATTTTTTTTTTTTTTTTAAGAATTAT
>KN509922.1:2312-13899 GCA_000787155.1 Scartelaos histophorus
CAGATTGTGTTAAAATAACTATAAAATGTCTATAAAGCCTTAGATAGAGCAGTGCTTACAGTTAGCATCACACCCCAGAGAATGTTGATAAGATCAGCTGCAAAGTATCAATTCCATCAGAATTGTTAGAGAATATTTGTCTGAGTGTCTTTATCATAATTTGCCTGCCCTATTCCACACATTTAAATCCTATATTCTGCACAATTGACTTTTATGAGATTCAAGCCATGTTAGAATGTTGTTCCCTCAGAAACAAAGCCGGGGTTGGGATTTGTTTCATTCACATATGTTTGAATAATCCTTTATTATTTGTCTATACATCTCCAAAACTAGTGGTATTTTCACATTAACAGCGACCTTTTCCCTTTAGTTTAATAGAGAAAGGCAATTCCAGGGCTGAAACCATCCAAATGAGTCCAGTGAAGGTGTGTGGAGTTTAAAAACACAGTGGAGCACCTCCTGTATTACCACATGACATCACAAGTTGGAGTGGTTTCAGTTTGAGAGAAAAACTCTTAATATGTCTTAAATATGTGTGAATAAAACAAAATGAGGAAATGACATTATAACAAAAAAATAACGTAATGTGGGCCCTTTAACTGTAGGCAAACCAAGGACACATTCTGTTTCTGTCCCAGTGATGCTCCTGTAAGAATCATAAATGTACTGCATTATTTTAGAAAACCATAAGGACAATTGAGCACTACACACATAAATTCCCATAATTCATTGCTGTAAGAAAGCACATCAGCAGTGGTTGGTGTTAGCTCATTATGGGTGATTAGGAGTCCATATTATAGATGGAAAACGCTTCATCAACACACATCTCCTGTTCCAGTCTGTAAGACAGGGAGGGGCAATTAGCACAGGCTGGGAGCTCACAGTCTCACACGTTTTAGTCACATACACTTTGAGATGGGGCTGCTTAAATAAATGACCAGCTCCCGTGTGCAGTTCTAATGAGGCCGGAGGCTTCCCACAAGTTTAAACCTCGCAGCCCAAGTAACGACTTGTCCACTGCTCAGTATGCACTGGGGGTTTGTAGCATTTTAACAAGGCAGACAGTAGCAAGAGGTCCATTTACTGTGAACTTGTCGTTTCAAAGTCACAATATTAAAGGCAATTGAAATGATGCCATCATGTGGAAATGACGCTTATTAATATTTAAAGAACACGAAACCACGGCAATGTGCGCGGCAATTTGTAATCCCGAGATGGCAATAGAAAATGGACATATAAATGAATTATCACTAATCTCATCCTGACAGAGAGCAAAGAGAAAAAAAGAGGACAGGCCTGCAAGGTTAGAACGCTCATGATGGTAATTCATGTTAACCACTCTGCCATCACACATGTAGGAATATTAACCTATGTTTTCTCTATTTTGAACACCTTGAACTCATCTATTCTCAGAAGTTAAACAAGGTTGGGCACTGTCTTATTGCTTGGGAAACTCTCTAAGGCAAAATGTCATTGTGTCTTTGGGCAAGACACTCCACCAAACTTGCCTAGTGTGGTGTGTCTGCAGTGATTGCAGTGCTGCTCTTGACAGAAACATTACTGTTGAGCAGTGACCATTTACTGTTCATGGTGCTTTGTCACTTCTGTCAGTCTTCCCCAGGGCAGCTGTGGCTAAAATTCAGGGTGAAATATAATGGAACAAGAGCAATCCCAGATTTCTGATCTCCGCCAAGGGATGAGTGGACACAGAATCCAGATCATCACCAAAATTTTACAGAGTCGTCCCTGCACCAAGATCTACCTCTGGTGACAATTTCATGAAGATCCGGCCAGTAGTTTCCAAGAAATCTCACTAAGATTGTATATCCAGATCCAGATTCCAGGTCCGGATCTGGATCATCACCAAAATGTAATGGAGTCATCCTTGAGCCAAGATCTACTTCTGGTAATAATTACATGAGGATCCGTCCAGTACTTTCCGAGAAATCCTGTCCACAGACAAATAAATAAAAAAACCGACTCGATCTCATAATTTCCTTGGCAGAGATAATAAAGTAAGAAATCAAAATTATCAAAGTTATCAAAATTGCTCCTGCTTATGACCAAATAATAACTTATTGGTTTTCTTGTTATGGGACTGAATGTCAAACTTTCAGCAGTGACATTCAAGAGACTGAAGCTACACATTTGACTATATTACTATATTAACAGTGACAGTGACAAATGAGTCACATGGAAGCTCAGATGGAGCTCAGACCTTGGCAGGAGATGTCAGCAATGTGATAAAGAGAGAATGACAGATACTAAAAAAACATCTCCCTCTGAGACTACAGACCGTGGTGACGGGAGGAGTAGAGGCTGAGGTAGGTGATTGTTCTACTGCTGCAGGAGAAATGTCCCAGGATGCAGCTGGGGGCAGGATGAAGGGAGAAAACTTTTCTTCAACCAACAAGATTCACTTATGATGGTGAATCTGGTTTTACAATTCAGCTTTGTGCAAAGGTCCCAGATTACACAAAACTGACCCTTGTGAGCTTTAAGCCATGTTATAATGTTGTTGCTTCCTTTAAAAAGACCCCTAGAGTTGTATTTTGTAACATTTATTATTAATCTGTCTACATCTCCAAAGCTGTTCCACCTTGTGATGTCATGAAGCAGCTGCTTTCAAGATAACTGCAAACATTTTGTTCAGTAAGGATTGGCAATTCCAGGGCTGAAAAGAACTAAATGATTCTAGTGAAGGTGTATGGAGTTTAAAAACACAGTGGAGCACTTCCTGTATTACCAGATGACATCACAATGTGAGTGTTTTCATTTGGAAAGAAGAACTCAGCCCAAATATGCATAATTCTTGCATAATTATGTCGTGCTTCTAAAACATAATTAATCATGCTTCTAAAACAGTAAACACAAGAAAATCATTCACTTCTACTTAAACAGTTTTATAAGTGAGACTGGAGATCACATAATTCTTTCCCAGCAATTTTGTCCTATGACTTAGCCTTGTGCTACTAAAACAGTAAACACAAGAAAATATAATTCACTTCTACATAAACAGTTTTATAAGTGAGACTGGAGATAATCGCAGGAGCACTAATTTCAGATCAGTATTGTTTGAAGAGCCCGGTTCATGTGTGATGCTTCATTCACACAGAGCAGTAGGGTCCCTTCTCCCACTGGGCCCATGTCTCAGTGCTTATTTGTATCTCAGGAGTGTCATTATTTGTCTTTTTTTGGCGAGTTGTGCGTCTGACAGTCCCGCAGTGAGACACTGCAGTGGCCTCCATCGTCTGGTATTTAGAGGACTACCTGAGTAAGATAAACAAACAGCACGAGTAAAGTGTGGGCTGGTCCTTCACGCACATCTGTCGAATTATGGGCTGGAGGCTGCCCATCTGTCGCCTGTCAACACAACACGCATCAGTGCAGACTTCCCACACCTACAGACCCCTGTGCACATAAAACACATCCACAAATTATACAGGAAGTTTAAAGACATAAGCTTTTTCCTGGTATTGTATATGCAATATGTAAAACTGAGATCATAATCCTACATTTTGTTAATGGTAAACTGCAGAAATGATCTAAAATGGTTTCATAATAGAAGAAGGGTCATTAACATAATTCAGAACAAAGCACTTACTCTTTCTACATTAGTCCCCATTTTAATGTGTCGCATTTTACAGTGTCAGATCCTCTACTCCCGGGGAAATACTCTTATGCGTAAATGTGTCTCTTGTACAAATGATGTAAAGTTGTTGCTGTTTAAACCATATTGTACACGGCTGTACACAGCCCACCTCAAAAACACCTACAAAAAAGCCAGTTTGTAAAGCCTGCAGGTGACCTACGATGACGTTATGCTTGGAGGCCACAATGGAGGAGTGTGACTCAGATATTTGTAACTGCACAAGTGAACACCCTGCAAGCTGGACTAAGAACTTTTATTTATTTGCAGGCTGAACAAATCGGACAATGAAATAATAATGTCACTCACAAATATGAGATTCAGTGCAATGAGATATCAGTCCAATATGTGGAGACACTGGTATGGTCTTTTAAAAACATAAATGTGTATTGCCACTGTCCTTTTCTGTTTTAAAATGGACTGACTCCAGAATAAAATTGAACTGGACTCAACTAAACTGTACTGAACTGGATTTTACTTTTTTTTTTTTATAATTGCAAGTATACAGAGAAGTACACAGAAATATGGGGTAAGTGAAAGTAATTTTCTTCAAAGCACTCAAGCCTTGAATGTGGGACTACGCAGAATCACTGACATGTGCATCAATCAATCTAAACACAACTATGATTATGTTTATAGCAAAAGTATAAAATGTTTTAAAGCTCTTACAAGTCAATTTGTTTCTCTTTAAGCTATACCATTGTTAGTTATGATGAAGGTTATGACTTGCTTACTTGGCAATATAAATAGTAAAATGATGGTTGAAAGAGCTATAATATCTTCTTAAATCAGGCTACAGTTTTCTAGTATATCCATCTGCTTGTTTTCTAACATTATATATCTGACTTTGCCTCCACCAGTGTAAAAAAAAAAAGTATTTCCACTGGTTTGTTATTACATGAACTTATCTTGTGATACGCCACTGTCATGGTAAAGGAATAGTCCGGCTTTAGATTTACCTGTGACAAATGTTTCAGTACGTTATGGGAAAGCTTTATTTCTAAGCCGTGCAGAAAGAACAGATCGTCTCTCTCCTATTGTAAATGCATGATGTTCACCTTGTGCAGTTACAGTGAGTCAAATCAATCTTACTTTGCACATCTGGGTTCATCGCTCTTCTGATCCATTTTCAGCAGCGATAGTCAGGGACCGTGCACAGTTCACAGTAGTGGGTTTTGTGAGTTGTACTTCCAAATGTACTGCAGTATGGACCACAAACATTTCCCATATATAGCTGTAGATTAGCCACTATAACTGCTAGCGTCGTTGAGCTTCATTTGGCTGCACCGTTCCTTAGTCCACTTCTGTTATAAAGGCTGGAATCTGGATCCATTTTGAGCTACAAATCGAAACCAATAATGATGCACAACGATGCACATTTTTAGTATGTAGCTATCGTCTTGAAATGCTATTTACATTTCCATTCTTGTTTAGCTTCTCCTTTTGTCTTGATGACTCCTTCACAGTCTATTTCCCTTTCCATACATTACACATTCTTTCCATTCCGCAGCCATGATGTGTACATTTGAGAACAGTTTTTTCTGCAACTATTGATTGCCCGAGTCCCGCTGCCTTTGTACAGCCCCGATTGCATTTTCCATGTTGTTCATTGTTATTCCAGGGACGAAGAAAAACATAAAGGTTCCTACTTTCTACTTTTCGCTGTTTACAAGGCCGGACTGTTTTGGTCAAATAACACAATATTCTCTTGTAGCCTAAAGCAGTCTGGATCTCAGTTGGGTCATTGCGGTGTGTCCTGTTTTATGGGGGAAGTACGCACGGCCAAACCTTCACATGACAATACTGTGCTCAGGGCTCTTTGCTTTACGTCCTTCTCCATCACTCAATCTCTGCATGAACACACTCAGTATAGACAGACTGCTCATGCATTTGCAGAATTTGGACAGTTTGACTTGCTTCATATTTGAATTAAAATTATATCAAAAAGTATATTAAAGGGATCCTACTGTGCAGAATTGACTTTTATGAGCTTTTACCCACATTATCACAGTGTTCCTCTTGTCTTAAAGCTGCACTGTGTAAGAGTCTGTCAAATGCTTTTCTCCATAGAACTGTTATTGCTATGTCTGGAATGGTTAACATTATGGTATTAAACTTTTCTGACTTTCTGAGACCAAACCAAACCAAGTTACATGTCAGATCTGTGGAGATGCGGCCCTGCTCGCAGTCAGAATATTGCTTTTCTAAGTATTTTTGTGCTATAAATCCACCTGTAATTGAGTAAATGTAAAGTAGATCTGCTTAATGCGGAACTATTTGTCACAGCAGAAGATGTTTATTATATAGTCTTGTATAAGTTGGACTTTTTTCTATTAGGCTTACTAAATTCTGACTTTATGTTCTAAGTAAAAAGGTGAAAAAACAGTCTTAGCGCGGTGTAAATGTTCAGTTAGTGGAAAAAGATCAAATAAATGGAACAGAAACAGCATTAGCGATTGAGAGAGCATCCGAACCCACTGTAAGAAAATCAATATTTAATTTGACCTACAAACATCTGCACAGACTTTTCTTTTTGGTAACTCGACTCCTTTGTCCCAGACTGTGAAATGTAATCTCCTGCAAAGTCATTTTTCAGTTAACCTTGGTGTGAGTGGCCATGATTATCTGCTTTAAAAGATTAGACCGATGGCTTCTTGTGAGGCTTGATCAGTGAGAAACATCCAATGGGAATGAAACAATTAGCCAATTAGTGTTCAGTCAGTGTTTAGTCTCTGCAATAATTGTTAGATTTCTGTGCTTTCTTTTCTATTTTCCCACCACTTCTACAGAAATAATTTCCTCCATCATTCCAGGTTATTCTGTTTTATACTTAAAGGTGCATGGTGTAATTTTCTGGTGGAGTCCGCCACTTGCTTGTCTTCATGGAGCTGTTTTTGATTGAACTAGAATGTTTCACGGTGTGGCATCATCTCCATGGAAACAAGCAGGTGCCATATGCTATAAGTCAGGTCTGTGGAGAGGCAAGCCTACTCACTGTAAGGAAAGAAAGAAATGAAAACCTGTAATTGAATGAATACTGTGAAAGATCCAAGCAAAGAACTTCTCAGCAAGAAAATTACATGGTTTCTTTAAAGCAGGGGTGTCAAACATACGGCCCAGGGGCCGGATCCGGCCCTCCGAGATCTTTAATCCGGCCCTTGGCTGATTTTCTACTTAAATATTTTAATAATATTTTCTATTAATTTATTGGTAATTCTCTGCGCCGCTTAGCATGGCAGCGTCTTCAGGTCTTAAAACTTCTCCATATCGCATTTCTCCTCAAAAGTTTAATTTGTCAACCACCATTATTTGGTTAAATAACGTAGCCTAAATAAAGAGCGGTGGAACCAATAATCAAGAACACAACGCAGCCCCAGCTCAAAATACTCTGGACACATCACTGAAGCATCGGCACAGTGAAGTGTGCGGGCGCGAGGCACCATGGACTGTGTGGGCATGACGCAAACTGTAAGTAACATAATCAACAATGTTCTTACAAGAAAAAATACACTTTTTATTACTCTAACTAATAGAAACAACACAGTGAATCTTTAGACCAATTTTCCTCCAGATTTTTCATAGTCATAAAAAGTTAAGATTAAATTAACTGATTAATCAAACTCTATTGTATAGATTTGCATTTCTCTGTACAAATATTTGGACTTATTGCTCTTTTTGGGGAACATATGCCACAAGTTTTCTGATCCGGCCCCTTTGGGATCAAAGTAGGTTGGATACGGCCCCTGGACCAAAATGAGTTTACACCCCTGCTTTAAAGGCTAGTTTAAAGGTTAGTTTTTAATTTCCTTTTGCAGCTGATGCCTTAAACATTCCCTGGGGGTGTGATGCTATCTGTAAGCACCGTTCTGTCTGAAGCTCTTTTACTCAAATGAGACTTAAATCTGAGCTTTAATTTAACCTTATCTGACCAGTAAGAACCGACTTAGCCAAAGTACAACAGTTGAATTGATTTGTGCTGCTGTAAATGTGCTGTTTAAATCCATTTTGTATTTTTTTAAGTGTAAGTTTTTTAGCTGTATTGGCTCACTCGTATTGTGCCGTAATGGTAACTTCTAACCCCCAGCGCGATGTCACTGCAGAGTATCAATACTTAACATTCACATAAAAATAAATTCAGCTTTAAACCACTGCAATAAATAACACGATGGCAGAAAATCAATACATATTTACACTGGGGCAGCTTTAGCTCCAGTGTAAAGACCTTTCACTTCTCTGCTATGTCGTTATCACAGACTCTTATTCACACCCGGTATTCAGCTGGTGTGAAGAGGTCAGAAAAAAGTGGAATTCATTATTTTTAAAGGTCTATAGACGGGGATACTTTCAGATCTGGTTCAGTGATCTCTTTGATTTGTCCACTCACGGGGTCAAATGTTTAGCCGCTTATTTTAAACACTGATTTCAGACTCAATGGTGAGAGCTGCAGGGAATGGGATTGTTTTGTGCGAAATGGTCCAATTTAAACAAAAGCAATGGGCTTGAGATTAGATGTTGTGAATAAGAATTTGGTCTTTTGTTGTTAAATTGAAGCTTTAATACATAAATAGAACAAGATGTAAGATCATACATTTACCACCTCTATTGTGGATAAAGAAACAAATTTAAATGTTAAGTCTAATAGTAAGTGTTGCGAAAAAAAAAAATATATCTCTCTTGAAAAAAAAAAGAATTTAATCCATTTGTGAAGCTCAATGAGTTTTTGGAACACAGACCAAGGTTTATTGTTGTTACATAAGATATGGACCTGCCCTGGCCCAGAGACCAACAGCCTCTCCTTATGTTTAGGTTAATCAAGTGTGTCAAATATGGGAAATTTTAGCTTTTGGGAAATGATTAAACATTTGTTTGCTTGTTTAAGCAGCATGTTTAGAGAAGTCCATTTAACTCCAGCAGAAGGCACACTGTCCTTTGAACATTTCCAGGTCTTTGTAGATGAGGGTTTCCTTTTAAAATGAACTTAAATCAGATGAAGTCTGTGTTTGCACCAAGTAGATCTGGTTCGAATCCAGCGGTGATGATCCAGGACTGAAGCCAAAGTCCATCCATGTCCTTTACTTCATGCAATAGGATAGAAACCAAAAGTTGACAAAATTCACTTGTGGATCGCACTTCTGGACACCAAAAATTGTTGTAGAAAAAATTATATATATATCTCTCTTGAAGAAAAAAGATTTTAATCCATCTGTGAAGCTCAACGAGTTTTTGGAATACAGACCAAAGTTTATTGTTGTTACATAAGCAGAATGACCACTAACTGCCCCTTCTGCTGACCCTTCTGCTGACCCCTAGTGCCTCTGAGCTCTGAGTATTACAGTATACAGTATACAGAAATACAAGTTACATATCAGAGCAGAGTGACACTTTAACAGACTTCCTCATCCAATTCACTTCCATTTGAGGAGCTAAAACAACTAAGGGTGAGACGTCCTGAGGCTGGAGACTGTGTTTGCTGAGACTTTATACAAGTTCATGACAGGTACAATTAACTTTCATTTACACAAAGGCAGATAGAGAGAAATCTTTTCACAAAGTAAATTTCCATCACAGTAAGTGTTAGTAATTGTTATGACAAAACTGATCTTGTACCATCATGTTTAATTTGCACCTGAGAAGGGAAGGCAAAACAAAGTAAAACATCTGGACTTACACTGCAATGGTGCGATATACTACATATGAATTTCAATACTACTGTGATAATAAAATACAATAGAACAAGATACAACAAAGACAATAGAAGCCTCAGTGTTGACACTTGTTGAAAATCATGAAAATCATTGTCTTGTTTCAGTATTAATTAGTATCTGGTTTTAGATACTTTGGCTTTGTAACATCAGTCGTGCAAGAATTGTCCCTCACTTGTCATAACTGCCTTTTATATGTTTGCTACTTTCTACATTTGATATTGATACAGAATACATCAAATAAATGAAGTACATGAATAACTTTTGACCTCGTACCTATATATCTGAACAGTTTTTTCTTTGCTGCATAATTACATCTTACATCATACTGTATATTTGATGTCCTCTGTGTATATAGAAAGTAAACATATAGAAAAAAACATTGAACTTTTGGCTGGTAGTGTATAAATAGGTTAATTCCATCATATTTTAGCCTCTCTGCTGTTGAATTGTCCTTTTTATTCATGATCATTTTCACATAAATATAAGACAGAGAGTGTAATACAACAGAAAAGCCCATATGTTCTGAATGGCAGGACATATCTGAGGTCTAAAAGTGGCGATCTGGACTCTCAGTGGGAGATTTGCATTCGTCTTCATAATGTCGTCCTCTCTCTCTGTTAAGACCCTCAGGAGATCACATGACCCTCTCACCTGCTGACTCAGCAGCTATATTTCTTCTGTCACGCCCCTGGTCCACACCCTGTACAATTCATGGCTTTGTCCTTGTGTTCACTTTAGTCCAACTTTTAGGCACAACTGAAACTGACTTTATGTATCTCTGCCAGGTTAGACTGTGCTCATTTAACCAAACATAGTCTAACAGTCTAGTTTTATAGTTTTCTGTTTGTATTAATATTACTCTTTTTGGTGAAGTGTGTGGTTTTACTTCCTGGTTGGACACACTCAGCAGACCACACATTTAAACACCCTTATTTTGTTAAAATAAGCTTTAAACTGCCAGTAAAATGGTCTCTCTGTACATAATTAACTCTGTTTTGTGGATGGAATTTTCCTTTAATTTTATTCCACAAACTTGGCTTAGGTCTGTAAAACTTTGATATAAAATTACCAAAAGTATTGTGCCACCAAATCCAGTAATAATTAGAAAAGCATGTCATATTAAACTCTCTTTTTCATCTTTTTTTTTTCTTTTGCAAATTGTTCTGACAACTGAAGTTTTTAATGCCAACTCCAGTCACTCTGTGTTCTTCTATTTCACTGATTGCTGTCGTTCTTTTTGAACAAACTGAATTACAAAGTGCTTAGAGCTTTTATGAGATTACACCTATTAGACGCGACGCTATTAGGCAAAAAGCTTGTCCATTTCAGGCTTGTCTTTCAGAAGTGGGGTGAGAAGTGCTGCTTACTTATGCATTCACACAGACTTATAACTACAGACCTGTTTATCTCCAAACAGATGGGAAACAGAGGCCACCTGGACACAGAAAAACTGAATTATAGAGATTTGGAAAACTATGACTTGAGCACAGTCGAAGTTTGCATAAATGAGCAAGACATTTGGTCGCTTAAGAGGCCAATATTATAATGTTCTTTCCTCATTACAAACATGTTGTATTTTGTTTAATTCACACATGTTTTACACACAAACCCTGCATATTTAGGCAATAAAAGACAATATCTAAGTGCTTTTACACCATTTAAAATAAACACAGTGTAAAACCATAAAAAGTAAATTAGCCAAGTTATTCTTTTACATGGATTTAAACTGAATAAAAATAAGGGCAGAACAAGGAGAAATAAGATTAACCCTGTAGAAAGGCAAACAAACACAAGTTATTGCATCACGCTATTATACAAATGCTAATTACATTTTTGCAGATCCGTAACACAGAGCATATTAAGTTAGTGCTTTCCCAGCCGTGTATCCTCACATGTGCAGCTGCTGTTACACACATAAGTCTAATGTAAAGGAGTGTAACACATAAAAGATATGTGAATGTAATGCTTTTGTGAACTCCATCTTGGCTCGGTTGCGCCCAGTTAATCTGCGGTGTATTCTCTGAGCCAACACCTATCTAATCCTAATCCCCTGTTCGATTTATGGCAGTTTAGAGGGCCCCATAGAAGTGAAATAAAGCAGGCTGGCAAAGAAAATAAAGACTTAGATAAAGTGTATTGATTCTCAGGGGAAATTATTTGGACACAGTAGCTCACACATCACAGTATAAGACTATATACAAATGGCAACAATATAAATGGTAATAAATTCAAA
>KN509923.1:4340-16866 GCA_000787155.1 Scartelaos histophorus
TTTTAGATGCGGTTTCCTCCACAGTTTATAAGGCACACACAGTTTCGATGCCAGATGCACGTTGGCCTCTTGCACAGGCACTACTTTTCTTGCCAGCACTGCAAAAAGTAAAAATGTAAAAATGTAAAGTTTTAGTGAAAATATAAATTATAACTATATGCATAATTTTGCATTTTGGTTTTGTTTATTACACAGAAAAAACACATGTCTTAATGTGAGCAAGGTATGGTTTTAACTTTCTATTTCCATGGAATAATACAGTTAATGTGTTGCCTCATTGTTACCTAATTTTTACATACATACTATATACTATTTACTTACTGTACCTATTAGAAAATGTTATGCTGATTTATGTAAATTTCGCTTAAATTTCACTTAATTTCACAGTAGTTTTATCTAACATTGGAAAAAAACTTAAAAAATGAAAATGCAGAATTGAAATATTGCCTGAATTAAGAAAATAAGCATATTCTATTTTTGAGTTTTTAGTAATTTGAAGTTACTTAGACAATACTTTTTTTTACAATAAAGGTCTCCTTGTTAATGGGCCTGTGTAGTGTCCCTCTAGTGAATTTTTTAACCTCTCTCCTTCACTCTAAAAACGAGACGCTGCCGTTTTGTCTTGAGGCTGTTTCTGTCCTGCTCCATTTGATATTGGGAGTATATTATCATTCCCACAATGCACTCTGGCCCTTACCTCACCTTCTCTGTGGCTGCAGGGTGCCACAAACAGGGAAAGTACAGACACATGATCCATATTAAGGTCTAATTTCAGTAGCTTTGACTCCAGTGAATTGGGCTAATTTTGTATGACATTAGTTCTGTCGTATTTTTGCTCACTGTTAGAATATAGAAATGAACCGGGGATGTGTAGGGTAGCAATATTGTCTCACTTTCTGACTTTGTAAAGTGCTAAAGGGCATCTACTGCACCATTTCTGGTCTATGTCAAAGGATATCTGCAGTTGTTTCCATCTTGTACATCTTCACTTGAATAATTTGGAGGATTTCAGCCCTAGAATTGCCAATTCTACAGAGCAAAAGGTAAAAAAAACTTGAAAACTACAGCTTCATGACATCACAAGGTGGCACAGAGCATTTTGAGCTTTGGAGATGTAGACAGAATAATAGTAAAGTGTTACTCAAACATGTAAATGAAATAAAACACAACTCCAGATGTGTTTTTAAAGAGGTAACAGCTTTATAACATGATTTAAAGCTCACAAGAGTCAGGTTTTGTAATATAGTATTAAAGATAATATCCCTCTATTAATCAAAAATCTCTACAAAGGCTCTTGCAATGTAGAAGTATTATGTTTCTAATGATTTTGCAATGTTACATAATGAAGAAAAGTGCATGCTTTAGGTGCTCTGTGTATCTTTTCTTATAGAGTAGTAAAATTATCATGCTATTCTCAGCTTTTGTTCAGTAAAATAACCCCACAGTCCCCACAGGGCAATTTTAGGGTAGAAATAGCTTTAAAAACACCCACATTCTCCAGTAAACGTGCACAGAATACACACTTTGGACATCTTGGGAATGCTTTGACAAAAAATAAATATAAAAAAAAGTAAATAAAACATAAAAAAATGAAAAGACAATAGGCAAGATTCAAGTTCAAAGGTGCAGACAGTTGAAGTGCAGTTCCCTTTTTGCGGTGAGCCTCTGGGACCTCTTCCATGTTGTAGCCTCCAAAGAGAGACTTTTACAGGGTCATTTTTAACTGAAGTGGTATTGATTCTCTGTTGGGGAAGTGAGGGGGGTTTTGTGTCTGCGTTTCACTGGTCGGATGAGGACAAGACAGAGGAGGCACCGCTTTTGTCTTTAGTCTTTTTAGTCTTTGAGCTCCCATTCACTGGACAGAGCAGGGGGCAGAGTCTGGTGGTCTCTACTCTGCTGCCCGACACACTTTGGCGTTTGTAGACATTGCGTAATGTGTAGCTCTTATGCAAGATCGAGACTGGTTTTCTTGACAAATTTAAGTTTTTTTTATTTTTCAAAATTGTATATGTATATGTAACTTAATAAACCTTCACTAGAATCATTTGTAAATGCCAAACTCTACAAAACAGGAAGTAAAAAGCAGCTGTTAACTTGGAAACTACAGCTTCATGACATCACAAGGTGGAACAGAGAATTTTGAGCTTTGGAGATGCAGACACACTAATAATAAAACTCCAGGTATGTTTTTGATGAGGTAGCAACATTCTAACATGGCTAAAAGCTCAGAAGTGTCAATTTTGTGTAATATAGGACCTGTAAATAACCATATCTTTTTTTGATTTTGATACCAGACCTACAGGTTACATATATATAAAAATACCTTCTTATCCTCAGTGGAAAACATCTTTTTGTGGGTTGGAATAACAGTGCTCTGAGCGTCACTGGCCCTGTGCCCCTCAGGTGATTTACGAGGTTGTTGCTGCCGACAGGAGGGGGGGAGCACTTTTACTTGCAGCACATGGCAGCAGATCTTTGTGAGCTTTAAGCCATGTTATAATCTTGTTATCTAATCAAAAACACAGCCAGAATTGTGTTTTGCTTCATTCAGACATGTTTGAGTCACCATTTATAATTAGTCTACATCTCCAAAGCTCAAAATGCTGTTCCACCTTGTGATGTATGTATGTAGAAGTTTTCATCTTAACACTTAGCCTTTACCCATTTTTCTTTATAGATTTGCAATTCCAGGGTTGAAATCATCCAAATGATTCTAGTGAAAGTATATGGAGTTTAAAACCACATCACAAGGTGGAACAGAGTGTTTTCTATTTGACTGAAGAACATACGTAGCTTAAATATGCAGGATTTGTGTGTTAAATATGCATGAATGAAACAAAACACAAATCCTTGTATGTTTCTGATGACGAAACATTATTACAAATCAGAAAATCGCGTCAAATGGACCTATAAACTACCGCAGGATGCGGTAGTTTATAGGCATATGAAAAGTCAATTTTTTTGTCAGTCAAATGAAGATTTTATCGCTCCCTGAGAAACTTGCCCAATATTAACATCCCCAGTCAGATTCACACATGCTTTGTCCTCTGAGGCTGCTTTCTCAAGTCCTGGGTCTCTTACATCAACTTTCAACTTCATCCAACTCAAACCTGTTCCCACCATTTTCTGAACCCAAAATATACATAGGCTTTGCTCCAGCAGCCCCCTTCTCCTGACAGTGGTTGGTAGTCTCACACATGGAGGTATGTTGAAAATACTCAAGTCTTTGATCCTGGTTCTTCGGCCTCTCCGGGCTGTGTACTTACCCACTGGTGGACTCTGGGGTCTGGGCCAAAGTCTGGAGGTTCAGGGGGGTGGGGTCCTCTCGCTGATCCCAGGTTTGTGTTATCGTTCTGGGGGAGAATGTGCTGCGTCTCAGGTCTGGTCCGGATCAGGTTCCATCTCACCTCAAGGTTGTTTTTGTGTTTGCATTTAGGACACAGTTTCTCAAGAATATTCTTTTCCCCTTTTTAAAATTTAAAAGTGGATTGCGTAACTTTTCTGGTGGAGGCTCCATCAAATACTTTTCTCCATGATGATTCTTCTTTCTTTGTGTGTTATGTTTCATAGTATTAAACCTTTCTATCTTCATGGAGACCAAAACAGACCAAGTTACAGGTCAGATCTGTGGAGACGCAACCCCGCCCACAGAATGTCTGTTTTTCTTGGTATTTTTGAGGTATATAAAACCTCGTAATTTAATAAATGCAAGGCAGAGCTATTTAATGTCATAGTGTGGAACATTCCAGGCAGACATACCCATAGAAACAAGCAGGTGTCGGACCACCAACCAAAAAGTTACAATGTGCAACTTTAAAAATTAACTATAACTAATAGAAAAGTAGAAATAGGTTGCATTAAAATAAAACAATCTTTCAATGTATTAACACCTTCATTCTTGTAGTTACAGATATATAAGACCACATGGTATATGATTATTATTAATATAGATATTTTTACGTTACATTCTGTTAGTTAAGTAGTATCGAAATTGGTATTGAGTATTTAACATTTTCCTTAGTGTGTTAGTAACTAAGTACTAATCAAGTTTAAAATTTTACTGTCAACACTAATCGATTGGGGCTATCCTTTGCTCAGGTATAGTCATAGGCATCATTTGCAGTCCACCATCCTTATTGATACAGAGACAGAAGTAAGACAATTGATAGACTGTGGGAACACCCGTATAATTTACCAGAACAGGAATAACACAATAGAAAACCAATTGTATGTCAGGTGTCTATGGTCAAAATGTTCCTAAATGTCCTAAATGTAACATTAGATGCATTCTTTGATTACATTTTTCATAATAGCTATTGTTAGTTTACATAATTTATTGCCTTTTACATAATTCACTTTGAAGCAGTTTATGTTTCTGAGGTAAGTGGCTAAAGATGCATGGATGTGCAACTATTATTGTAAATGTATCTGGTGTTGAAGGTTCAATATGTAACTTTTCTATGGTGCAAATATGCTTATTGAATGTTCCACAGTATGACATTAAATGAGGTATTATTACAGGCGTTTTATAGGCTAAAATACATTGAAAGACATGCATTCTTATTGTGACCAGAGTAACTTGACCTGGAGACAATGTCTGTTTAACATATCGGTTTTACATGACATATTATGGACCATTGTAAGCACAGATATAACACAACTGTACATGCATCTTACAGGTGAACGCTATTATTGAGCATTCATTGTTTAGGTTGCATCATATCGGCAAAGGAAATTTCTTGTTTGGCAATTTTGTTCACCAACAATATAGCAAGAAGTAATTTTCTGAGTCTTATATCATCTGCAGTTGATTTTGAAAACTGAAACCTCTTCAGTCACTCAAGCATATGAACACTGTTATATCTGTGGCCACATTCAAAGCTCTTATATATTATTATGTGCTCACTTTCATGTTTATGCACAGACTTATTTTGCTCTTGCGTTAAATCTAAGAGGTTCTGATGTGGCTTGTTGCTAATAATCTCCAGTGTTAGTGTCTGCGATGCGCTGAAACAGGCCAGAAAAACACAGCGCCTCTTTGGATTGTTTTGAATGGGACTCTCCCCAATCCCTCATCTCACCACGAGCTTTTAGCATCCACAGTTTGTTTTCCTAGCCCACTCCACTTTGCTCCGATGGTCCTGTAAGACTCCCATAGCCTTTCTGAGAAGCTGTTTACTTTGAGAATTAGCTGACCTCCCAGTTCTGGAGCCAGGAAGCATCTCTCCTTCCTCAGCTCTGGGTCTGTGCCAGTGTATTGTAATGGGGCAGACATGTGTTGGAAAAATACATTGAGAACAAGGTCACTGGGTTGCACTTTAATGAATACTGTTTATGAAACCTGTTATTACACAGTTTGTTTTGTATCATTGTATACACATTGCAACAAGGCCGAAGCCACAGGTCCAGCTACTCTACTGGACTACTATTGACCAATATCCTGGCAGGAGATTTTGAAAAAGGGTCGCTGGAAATACATTTTGAGGTTCTGTTTAGCTGTGCATCCACTAACCCACAGGTTGGTGGTGTGATTCCAGCTCCCGCAAATGATTGTTTCCTGGGGCAAAACTCAACTTAACCCACTTTGCCCCTGGTATCTACATAAACTGGTGTATGAAGGTGTATGTGGGTTTCTTGATGTTCGAGTGCTTTGAAAATGGAAAAACTCTGTATAAAAGTGTTTTATAATCAACTATTCTGCTTTCTTCTCTCTTCTCTTTAATTTTCAGTAATGTTTATGATGATTATTTATGTCTCGACTTGTTTGCATTATGATTTTAATGCATTTCTCATCCTGTAAAACACTGTGAATTACGAATTGTGTTATAACTTGCATCGCCTTGCCTTGAAAATACAATTTGTCGAGATAACATATGTTTAGTCTTTTTGTGATACAGGTTTACAGACCAGTTATTATAATATTTTTTTGTATATCTCGTTATATACTGAATGCAACAAGGCCAAAGCCACAACTCCAGCTAACCAACCCAAAACAAGCACCATTGTTTTTCCTTTCTGCACATGGCATAAGATTTGGGCAAGGGTCAAAGAACTGCATTGTGAAAAAGGCCTGTTTGGGTTGTAAGCCACATTTGGTGAATCAAATAACGCTTGTGATAGATTGAAAAATGTTTTTGGCAGATTTTTACAATATTTCTTTTTACCCCACAATGCCCCCGCGTCCAAGTTTGCAGACCAGGCGCTATTTCAAAAGTATGTCTGTTCAAGGTAGGGTCAAGAAGAACAAAGTAGAAGTCTGCTTTCTGCAATACTGTGAAGATTTAAAGATGCGCTTGGTAACTTTTCTGTTGGGGGCCGTCACCTGCTTATTTCTATGGATATGTCATTGCTCTGCCTGAAAAGTATGATGTTAAACAGCTCTACTTTACATTTATTAAAGTGCAGGTGGTTTTATAGCTGAAAAATACCTAGAAAAACCTATAACTTGGTCTGGTCTCCATGAAGAAAAGACAAAGCAATAACGTCTCCATGGAGAAGAACATTTAACAAGACTTCCAAGACTTCCTGATCCTTATCTTAACCCACATTGCCAGTTTTTCTGTTTTAAATGTGTCCCATCGATACAAATCATGTTTTAGTAGCGTCTCCAAGTCTTCAGTAGTTCATGGACTCCCTGTATAAACATGTTTCGGTCGAAGGTTTGTGATTTGAGTCCTTTTGTTCTTCAGGTGTTCCAGGAGCTGGGCGTGTCCGTGCTCTCTGCTGCCTCCGATGGTTACAACGTGTGTCTGTTTGCTTACGGCCAAACGGGATCGGGAAAGACCTACACCATGATGGGCACGCCGGTAAGACGAACCAGGAGAGAGTGGACACAGCATTAGATCAGATGTTATATTTTTAGAGTTTGTTCTTGGATAAGGCTTCCTAAAGTGTTCCCCCATTTACAGAATCATACCACACACCATATTTTCAAAGCATATGTGTAGATAGTGAATTGTAGAAAACATTAGAACAATTTCATAAACAGGAAATATGATAAAAAACAAAACTGACTCAAATTTAATGCTCATAAACTTGGTAAAACTTTTAGCTTTGCAAGATTCTCAAGTCAAGTCAATTATTTTTAATTAGTTCATAGAGAAACATTTGTTGCTAAAGTTTTTTCTGTTATTTTGCTTTTACTTGTGCCACAATAGTTTGCAGAATGTAATTTAAACCAGTGCAAATACATGGTAACGACATAATAATAGAATAGATAAATATAATTATATAATAGAGAAAGTTGTGCGCTAAATTTCCAGTGGTGCAGTACGCAACTATGTCTGAGGAATGCAAAAGAAAGCTCGTGTTGTTAACTTAGAAGATGAGGGTGAGATTAAATACGTTTTTCTTCTTCCCACTCCTTTTTGGGCAAAAGTAAATATGCAGTATGTGTATTACTTGCATGTTTTGTAGCTCTTTTTGTTTCTGTTGATACGATTGCGCTGATGTCAATATGGATCCTATTATGTTCCATCGTAAAAGAACGTAAAATGTTTACTCGCCCCAAAATAAATACATGAATAAAACAAACCTTTGTGGTTTTGGGCACCTTCTTGTTTCCGTGAAGATGATGATTGCTTTGCCTGGAATTTTTCACATTATGGCATTAAAATGATCTTTCCTTCACTGTGGTTCTCCCTGAGGTTTCTCGTTTTTTTCCCACTGGGTTTTTTTTTTCGAGTTTTTCCTTGCCGAAGAAGGAGGGTCTAAGGACAGGAGATGCTGGGACAATTATCCATCTGCCTGCTAGATGTTGGACATTCTGTATTTTTGAATTATTAATTAATTACGGATTATTATTATTATTATTTTATGTATTTATTTAATTATTTTTTCCTTGTTCTGCTCATTCTCTGACATTTTTGTTTGCTATTTTAAATTTGTGAAGCCCGCCGAGATAACTGTTGTTATGATTTTGGGCTGTACAAAAATAAATTGAATTGAATTGAATCTCCGTTATAATGAAAAGCAGTAAAGTTGCAGATTTACACACAACAGCTGTTACATGGAGCGCTTTTAAATGAAAAAACAACAGATATCTGATATTATAAGATTATTAATGTTGTGGTCATTCAAATAAAACACACACAGACCTCTCTACTCGTAAGTCTAACCCGCTGTTAAGAAAAATCAGCTTTACGCTCCTATAAACGTCTCTAGACACTTGGAGAGGAAATCCTATTGTTACGCAAATCACTACTAATACTGTAGTGGGGTCTCTCCGATGTAAAGTAATGTACATTGAAAACCATTTACGTTTGCCCTAAATTGTACATGACAGCTGTGAAAACTAATAAGACTCTCTGCTTTTTCTCGTTATCCTTTTGACAGGACTCAATTGGCCTGACCCCTCGAATCTGTCAGGTATGTCAGCGAGTTATGTACGCCGTCTGAATACTTAAATGAGCTGAATGTGCCTAAATTGGCTCGGCTGTGCGGGGATATTGTAGCGTGAAATAAAATACAAGTTCACCTATTTTCTTATTTTCTTACAGGGGCTTTTTAGATCCGAAGACGCCGCTCCTGATGGGCAAAACTCAAGAGTGGAGATAAGGTTTGGCTCGTCGTCATTTTTATTCAATCGCTCCGTCAATTTCGCTTGATTTGACGTGGCGCTTTGTATTACGGCGCCTCCGGTGATAAAAGGGGGGACGTGATTTTAGGTTTAAAGTTTAATCAAAGTGGCTTGTCTGTTCTCGCAGTTTTTTGGAGATCTATAATGAGCGTGTGCGAGATCTGCTCAGAGGCGGGGAGCAGAAGAAGAGGGCGTCTCTGAGGGTGAGAGAACATCCGGAGAAAGGGCCCTACGTACAAGGTGAGCCAAGATACTACTTTTTCTATTTTAAATGCAGATTAAAGCTACACTAAGTAACCTTTCGGCTTGAGGGTTCACTAATAGCTTATCTTCTTTGCTTTGTCTGGAATATTCGACAGTATAGCGTTAAAGTGATCTATTTTGCATTTGTTAAAGGTGAAATGTGTAACTTTTCTGGTGGAGGATCCGTCAAATCCTTCTTCATTAAACTAAACTTCATGGAGACCAAACCGGACCAAGTTACGGGTCAGATCTGTGGAGAGGCGACCCCGCTCACAGTCAGAATGCTTGTTTTTCTAGGTGTTTTTGAACCGCGTTTAATAAATGTGAGGCAGAGCTGTTTAATATCATAGTGTGGAACATTTCAGGCAGAGAAATGAGTCCATGGAGAAAAGCATTTGGCAGATCATCCACCAGAAACATTTTACTTTTAAATTGCACATGTTTTATTGCTGAAAAATACCTCAAAAAACATGTATTCCTACTTTTTTTACTGGGTCACCTCTTCATAGATTGGATCTGTAACCTGCTTGTCTCCATGGAAATAGGAAATAAATTTAAACCTTGAAACATTCCAGGTGAAGCAATAACATCTTCATGGAGACAAAGAGGTAGCGGATCCTCCACCTGAACAGTTACATCATTTTTTTCAGTCAAATACCATGTACCATCAGTAAAAACTAACCTAAATCTACATGATGTATTTTTATGATCCTTCCTTTTTCAATACAACATAAATTAATCCTCCAAAAGTATTATTTTTATCCTGCATTAGGAATCCGACTCAAATTTGGTTCCTTTGTTGGCTTCAAAGTGCTTTTTAAATAAAGTTGGACCGGAGCTGGATTGGAAATAAGGGAGTAATACTGCGTTAATGGGTGAGTTCACTTGAAGGCTAAAATAACCAGCTAATCAAATGCTCCAATGGCTGCGAGCTTCAAAAAGACACTGAAAATCATCACATTCTGAAAACAGATGGTCCCAAAATAAGCTGAAACATCGCCAGTGTTAATAATATGCATTGTTTTTCTAATGCATCTGAATATTCACTCATTTAACTTTTTGCAATTGATACTTTGCAATGCAGCTGATGTCCTCAAAGTTCCCTGGAGGTGTGACGCTAACTGTAGGCTCTGCTCTGTCTTTTTTAAACTTAAATCTGTGCTTCACAATGACAGACACAAACGCAATCTGACCATAAAGATTTGTGTTAAGTCTCTCACATGGGAGGTGTGACGCTAACTGTAGGCTCTGCTCTGTCTTTTTTAAACTTAAATCTGTGCTTCACAATGACAGACACAAACGCAATCTGACCATAAAGATTTGTGTTAAGTCTCTCACATGCAAAATTAAAGCAACAAGCAAACCTAACTAAACTAAACTCCTAAACAGAACCATGAACGCTCCTGAAAATGTGCAGTTTAAATAAATAAATATCTTAAAACTTTTCTGACTGTGCATTTTGTCGCATTCTACCTTTAGAGATACATGTAGAACACCCCCCAGCATGATGTCACCGCACAGTATAAGTATATTTAGACTACTTTGTGTATTGTACAGTAATTTAACTTTCATTACAAGACTAAATATAAACATTGCTTGAAGTCCACTTGTCCAGACAAAGCAACGCTAATGGTCAGGATATTACGACTACAACCAAACAAAGATACCACAACCAGCTGTGTACAAGGAGATCCTGAAGATTTTGCGTAATTACAGCACCAAATACAACTTAATAAATGACAATTATCCATGCAACTAAACCTATATTTAGTTTATATGGAATGACATGGAATTCCCCTCGTTAATCCTTTGATCGTGTCCGGAATTGTTCTAAACATTTTCCATCCTCCTCTTAACTTTGTGTTAAATTCTTAGGACTTCCCTGTCTGCGTTTTGTCTCATTTGTGCAGCATTTAAAGGGCCACATCCACTCATTGTCTGTATCTGAAGGGATCCCAGTTCTCCACAGGAAGTGAGGTAATTTCCTCGTGGTTTCGATGGAGAACATGTGCTCTGAGGACAGACCTTCTCTTGTCTTCAAATATTTAGTGTATATTTAAAATAGTGATATTTTATTCTTAAGTTTACAGGTTTTACACCACTCTTGTAATAGGCAGAGCTAGTGTTAGCGGAATTAAAGGTCCTATATTACACAAAATTAACTCATGTGAGCTTTTAGTCATGTTATAATGTTAACACTTCAAAAACAACTGGAATTGTTTTGCTTTATTCACATCTGTGTTATTAAACCTTTATTATTAGTCTGTCTGCATCTCCAAAGCTCAAAATGCACCTTGTGATGTCATGAAGCCGTAGTTTTCACGTTAATGTTTACCTTTAGTTCAGTAGAGATTTCCAATTCCAGAGCTGAAATTAGCCAAACGGTACAAATAAAGGTGTAATTCAGTCTAAATATCCAGGGTTTGTGTGTTAAACTTGTGTGAATGTGGTGTGTTTGTAATGAGGAAACAACATAAAGCAGAAAATCGTGTCGCTTTAACATTTTATTCGTCCTTTGAGGTATAATGACTTCTTAGATTGACCACTCATTTATTAGACCGACGTCCTGTTTTTTCATTTAACAATTCGATGAAACATTTGTGAATTTTGAGACATAAAAGCACAGGTCAGTATTGATATTTTGCATTGACATCATGGGGGGGTGTTCTGCATGTGTCTCTGTGGCTATTACATATTAGCAGACACTGGCAAAGTTTCAAAATTGTCTGAAAACAAAGTACAAAATGATTTAAACGGTGCATTTTAAGGAGCCTGTGGTCAATACGAGCGTCCATGGTCATGTGCAGTGGTTTGAATTTCAACAAAAAACTGAACTGAACTGTAAAAATTAAGCCCCAAATTATCAATCTTCTTCGTGTTGCTCCCAGGCCTGGATAAACTGGATGAAGAGGATGATCTGATGCTATAAATAATCAGTAATGAAATCAATGCAGATCTTGAAACCGACATTTTGCAGAAGGAAAGAAAGGGAAAAAACTAAGGAGGAAGTACAAACAGGCAAACACTATTGTAGCTAGAGGATATCCATGTTATTTAGTCACACTTTGAATGGACACAAGTTCTAGCGCTGTTTCGGTCCCTTGAGATATGAAATTCTTCTATGGATGACAAAGGATTAGACATGCTTCCTGTTTATTATGCCTCCTCCTAGAAGGGATGGAACAAGATCTTATGCCACAGGATCTCGCAAGATAAAAGTGCCACAAACTATGACACATGTGGAAAATTACTCTTTTTTTGTATTTATGTAGTGTTGATGAGTTACATCTCTGACAGCGCAGTTCAAAAAGCAGTGTTACAATAAGAACAAAAGCATAAAATAAATACTGATTGTCTGGCCAAGAGTGTAAAACAACCTCCTTCTATTTATTTATTCACTTTTTTGGCCTTTATTTGCCTTTTTTGTGGGTGTAATGTTAAAAGCAGTTTTCCATTCTGACGGTAAATGCTTGAATACGAAGACAATAAATTACTACTGACATATTCTGCGGCCAAAATTGGGATTTGCACAGTAGAACCGCATCATTTGTAAACTTGTTTTTCTTACTCTTTTTGCAAAACCGCACAGAAACTCAATATAAATGACTTAAATGAGTGTAAACTTGGACGACTGTTGGTCAATAATTTGTAAATCCAGACTGAACTGGGCCTAAGTAAATAAATATTCACCACAATATTGATTTT
>JACN01090286.1:0-14366 GCA_000787155.1 Scartelaos histophorus
CGTATCAACAATAAACAATAAACTATAACATGCATTGTGCAAGTGTATAGGCCTTAAACATGTTCTTTAGGCATATAGGTGTTCCTATAACCCACCCCCCGGTATAATCCTTCTATTCTACGTTCATTACATTTATAAAAAAACATTATCATGTTTATAAAGTAGTATATGTTACCTTAGGCCATGTGTGATTTTATTGGTGTTGGGTTCACTACCTGCTTGTATCTAAGATGTCATTGCTTTGCCTGGAATGTTCATGATGTGGCCTTAAACTTAGTCTATGCATCTCCATGAGAAACAGAGTTAAAGGTCAGATCTGTGGAGAGGTGAGCCCGCTCATAAGGCAACAACATCTCCACGGAGGTGAACAAAAAAGGTACCTGGCACTTGCAATGTTATTTAAGCCTTTATGCAGGTGCGGTGTGTGAGGTTAAGGTCAAAAATAATGTAACTAATAATATAAAATAATGTCTGGATTTGCTTCCTATTTGTTGAGAAAAGACAGTAACTCACAGCATATTATTATAGGCGTATAGAAAAATGCTCCATCTACTGGTGTTTGTCATCATTACACATTTTGAAACTGAAATTTCAAATAAACAAAAAGAAGAACTAACCCCGCAGGCATAATGAGATAGTATATCATCAAAAAAGATAACAGTAGTTTTAAAAGTTTTATGTATGAGTCACACTGCATGTCCAGAGATTGCTCAGATTTATTGGCCTTATAACAATCATCATCACAAATTCATATTATGCTCATAGGACAATGTAGTAATGAAGGCATATGTTGAATAGGTCAAAGTTGAAAAGCAGCACCGCAGAGTTGAGCAATGCACAGCCTAGAACAAACATGTTACAGCTGCTTGGTCTCTAGGTGTTGAAACCACTTCCCTATGGTTAACATACTCCTGCTGGTCCCACCCAAATGAGTAAAACTAACTTAAAGACACACAACATGTGGTGTCATTGAGTTCTGGGATCAACAGACTCTCTCAAGGTCATTTTTAAGGGTTTTTTTAAGGCTTGTTATACCAGATGCTAAATTAATATTCGATATAGCAGGAATATCTCATGAATGAAACTTACTAAAATGGAAGAAATGCATCGCAGATCCAATTAAAGGTGCACTATGTAGCTTTTCTGGTGGAGGATCTGGTTAAGTTACAGGTCAAATCTATGGAGGTGAACTCATATAATATATGCCTGACAATGCCATCCTAACTGCTTAATAGCATTTACATTTCCTGGAACTGGAGGGACGGCACTGTCAGGTAAGTGGGGTCTTTTTGAAAACACATTTAGGCCTGTTGAGTTAATACCTGGTAGATAGTTTGATCAAGGGACATTCAGAGCAAAAACATCTCCATGGAAACAATAGGAGGCAGACTTCTCCCTCAAAAGGTTACGTAGTGCAACCCCCCAACAGCACACAGACTAAGGGGTCAAACTTCACACGCTCTGCACAGCTGTTTAGTTTTCTCTATATAAACCAGCAACACTGCAACAAATGAGGTAAGTCAGGCCTAAAATTTTAAAACATTTCTATTTGGTACTTGGTTTCTATTTGGTTTATAGTTAACAATATGTATTGTTTTAGAAGTGCAATTTTATTTTGTGTGTTAAATATGGATCCAAGCTTCTTCTGTTTCCTACTTTATAGCAAAATTATAGACCATTTTGGATATTAACCAAAGTGGAGTTTATCAACGATTGATAATTAAGAGAAAATATTAATACTAAATCTGAAAGATCAGGCTTGTTCTATCAGTTTGAAATTTGCCTTTCCTCGCAGAATTACAAATTCTCAACAATGCTGCCATCTAATGTTCAGAAACGATGGCCTATTAGACAAAATGCTCACGGTCCTAGGGGCAATTTGTGAAAAAAGTCTTCAGCTGCTGCAGCCAAAACATACATAGGAAATAGTCAAATATATATGTATAATACAATATATATTTTATACTGAGTTTATGTAGCCCTGTAGAGAATTTGAGAAAGTTAAGGTAATAAGCTATACATCAATTTGTAGCGACACTAGTCCAAAATATAAGAGTTCTTGAAATTTGCTGGGATTTTTTACATTCATTTCATAATTTAGCATTTATAGTTGCTTACTTTACATCTAATCAACAAAGTAATGTCTGAAATAATTAATGACTAGAACTTTTTAATTATCCCCTTAATAAAGACGCATCAAAACACTTACCAACCAACACTAATTGCTGGTTTAAATTTTTTTTTGAAATCTCAGAATGTCTTTGTCAAGCCCATCC
Organism: Scartelaos histophorus; assembly: GCA_000787155.1. NCBI lineage: Eukaryota > Metazoa > Chordata > Actinopteri > Gobiiformes > Gobiidae > Scartelaos > Scartelaos histophorus. The sequence continues at coordinate 2,277 of JACN01090286.1, forward strand.
CTGGCACACTCCTTGCCCCTTCTCAGTCTCACTCGTCTGGCCCGGGAGTGGCTGGCAGAGGACACTCCACATTTGGACTCTGCTGGAGTGTGTGTGGGGAACAATGAAATTGAAGCAAGACTTCTTTGTAAAAGCCCAAACAGCGTTCTGGCTGGGAGCCCTTTCTTCAGCGCAGTGTTCAGGGAGGTGGGCTGCTCTGTGGAGTGGAGGTACCAGGACGGAGAGCGAATCGGTGAGGATATTTAGGTCTATCATATGAAAACCCCAAGCATCATAGCAGGAAATAATTTTTTTAATGACAAAAATATATTGGTTTTATAAAGTACTTTTCATGGTAACTCAAGGTGAAGGTTTTGAAGGTATTTATTTTTACTTTTTTATGTTTACTACTTTACAACTACATTTCATACACATACAGAAGACATAAAATATAGTTATATTGTAATTAAGGAAGAAATGAAAGTTAAACAATTTAATTATTTTGAGTTTTCTGTGTGTTTACTACATTCCATATGTGATCATTCATGTGTAATGTAACTCATATCATAATGCAAATAATAGTGGAAATAAAAATGAAACATAAATGAAAAGTGTGACCAGATGTTTGACCTAAAATGTGTCAGTGGAGGTAAAATTACAATAGACAATAGACTTATTCCTTCAATTCAGGGAAAACAGAAATACAGAAAAGACCAAAGTACAGAAATATCTTAAAAAAAAAAAAAAAAAAAAAAAAGAAAGAAACACTCTCATAAAGAAAAAATCTATTTAGTGACAGTTTAGTTTTCAGTTTAAAATGTCTGTTTTTGACCATAGAGCTGCATTAAACAAAAAAGCAGGGGATCACGATATGGCAATTTTACCCAAATAGCATGGGGCAGGGCTGCAGAGCTAATTGCAATCAAACCAGAATCACAGTTTCAGTTGCTGCAGTTGTCAAATCGCAAAGACTGCAATTGCTGAAATAATAGAATGTCGTGAAACAAATATCCAATCTTTTTTTTTTATTTACCACTACAAATGAGTGTGATTCATAGTTTGTCAGTTCATATTTCTGCAACTGTTATTACATTGGAATGGTTTACAACTTTGAACAGAATGCTACTATTTAAACATATATGAAGTTGTTGAAATATTCTTCTCTAACCCTTTGCAGGTGCCGATGCTGTAACACTGACTGCTGTAGTGAAGGGTCCAGCAAACTGCCTTCTTCTGGGGGAGAGGCCTGCCCTGAACTGCCTGGCCCGTGCTTCAGGTATAGCTACTCGCTGCTCAGAGCTCCGGGCCTTAGCAGCTGCAGTCGGGTGGAGCGGGGAAGTGGCGGGGACTCGAAAAACCACCCCCGGCTTCCGTCTGGTGGAGAAGTACGCCATGTTGGTAGGAGGGGCATCCACGCACAGACACGACCTTAGTGGAATGGTGATGCTGAAAGACAATCACGTGTGGGCCTCAGGAAGCATCACAGAGGTAAAAACAAGCACAAATCAAGAATATTAATCAGGAGAATATCAATTTTTGTAAATGGAATAAAATACCAAATAGACTAAAAAGTTAAATTGTCAATTGCAACACCAGTAACTCATTTTATAGCCCTTAGGAAATTCAGTAAAAAGAACATGATTTGTAGTGTAGCACATTTCACACATAGCTTACATACTATGAATGCCAGGTTAAAATATAATATAAAATACAATAAGGCAGCTCACCTCATATACAATGTACTGTGTGAAAGTCCACTGCCAAATGTTAATCTAGAGAAGGAATAGACTAATAATAGTCAGTCACTCAAATAACAATTAAAATGTGATGAATTTAGCACCCATAATATTAAAAGACATGATTCTGTTAGTATTAGACTGATGCAGTTAAGTCGTTCTGGTTATGGAGGATTTAAGTGATGCCTATAGACAAAAAAGTATCTCTACTTACAATGGCTGTTACTGTGTGGCTATAATTACTGTATATTCTTATATTCAGGCGGTGAAGGCAGCCAGAGCTGTTTGTGGTTTCAGCAGTAAAGTGGAAGTTGAATGTGGGTCTGTGGAGGAGGGCGCAGAGGCGGCTGCTGCTGGAGCTGATATTGTGATGTTGGACAACTTCCAACCACAGGTACCGCCTTTTGGCTTTCACCCTAATATGACTCCTGTTATGGTTTGAATTAGATGTATAAAGCAATAAAATTACTGTTAATTTGCTTTGTGAGAGAAAAAAAAAACAATGTGTGGTAACTTGTGACTTGTACTTGTCACTATAAAAAAATAAGTGCCCATGACAAATTGAAAAACATCCACATGCAAAAGACATTCATTGCAACATACTGACACTGTGACAAAGATTCAATTATTATGGGTTTAGTGCTGTATAAATAAAACTGATATATTTTCCAGGAGCTTCATGCAGCTGCTCAAAGACTCAAAAAGGACTTCCCCTTTGTTCTAATTGAGGCTAGTGGAGGAGTGAGCCCTGAGACCCTGCAGCAGATGTGCTCTCCCCACATCGACATCATCTCTCTGGGCTGCATCACCCAGGGCTGCCCTGTGGTGGATTTCTCACTGAAGGTCATTCACTGAGATATAACTTTATTGTAAAGATACAACAAATACAATATTACTATATTTTTAGATATTGGCAAGATTATTGAATGTCTTTAATTTTATCAAAATAGTGAGCAGACTTGAAACTGAAGATAGAGAAAATGGAAGGTGAGAAACAGTCCACTTGAGCTCATACAGGTAGGTCAGGAAAGGCAGTTTAATATTCCACAAAGCTGTTATGGACTTGCAAATGATTATTAACTGATTAAATATAATCAATAAAATGTATGGGGGTTTTTTTTGTATATAAAGCATCCTCTTTTAGCTCACGGAAGGTTTTAAATGCAACTGCAAAATACAAAATAATCCTACATCCGTTATCATTTCTTAGAATGAGTTGTTGCTGTCCTAGTAGAATTATGAAAAGAAAATGTTCAGTATCAATTTATAAATGCATGAACACTGCTTTAGACTAGCATAGTGGTATATGGTCCTTTTTCTTAGTTCCTGCTTAGACCAGTTAAAATAATTGCAAATCTTTTCAGGAGATACAACACAACTCTGATTATATGTTGCCTCAATAATTACCTAATAATTACAACAACATTATATTGACATTTTTAAAACAGGTTTAAAATCTACTTTTCAAAGCTTTTAACCATTTGTTTCCCATAGAAAAAAATCCCGCAATTCTATGTTTTTGGGTTGCTCCTTCTCCTCCAACGCACCATTTTTAAAACAGGCGTAAAATCTACTTTTCCCATAGAAAAAAATCCCGCAGTTCTATGTTCTTGGGTTGCTCCCTCTCCTCCAACGCACCCGTTTTGAGGAATTGATGTGTGAAGTTCTCATCCTTGTAAACCATTTGTTTCCTCTCACCACTTACTCAATTTACAACCTGGAATTGTATTTGGAGTAATTTGTGGATGTTTAAGCAATCAATAATCGGCTTTTTTCAAGGTGGCATATTACTGATCAAAGCCCATTTTCACCTTTACTTACTTCATTCTCCAATTTTCTTTTCTTAATCGGTGATACGTGTAGGTTTCAGCAGCATTTATAGCTAGGCTAATCACATAAAAACTCACAAACTGTATTTAAAGATATTATAGCAGCTTATTGTGCAGCTCTTACCCAAATATAGTTATTTAATTGATCTTTGAGTCTCTGAGGTTTTGGGGAAGTTTGCAATACAATACTCCATGTAATTTCTATAGGCATGGCATGAAATAAAAAAAGATTGACTCACAATTTACTTACAAATTGGCAATATGTTAATAATGTGAATGTGAATGTGAATAATAAGATATTTTTAGTTGATTTTCTACCAAAAAAAAAATTCCAACTAAAAATATTTCTGCTGTAGTCAACATAAGTTCTTGGTTGATTAAAGATATGTCCTGTGATTACTTGTCTAAAAGGGGGCATGATGTAACAGTGCCAATAGTTTACAAAAGTATTAGGATCCCTTGGAAAAAAAACAAAACATGCTCTTCAAATGTGAAAAAGACAGTTTAAATTGTCCAGTCAGTCCTAAAACTCCTGTGAACTGTTCCATTATGGATGTACGTGATCTCCTCAAGTTGACCTGGGATGTGTTCCAAAGGTTGTGGGGACAGGAAAGGGTGTAGGCATTTTCAGCAAACATGGTGCCTTTAAAGGAACTGATCAATTCAACCCAGGACTCCGGACATCTCCTAATTCATTTTTTAAATTATTCAAACGCCCAGTGAAAGAACCAAGAAATGCAATTCACTCATGTTCAAACAAGAAGAGCACGGGTGCCTCAAACATGCACGGAAATTGCTTCTTCATTCTTCTATACGTGTGCACAACTGGTAAGAACTATTTAGATTTACAGGCATTTGTAGACAATTTATTTTTCATATTATCTTAGATTTTCTAATTCAGACAGTACAGGAAATGCTCAAATCCATTTTACAGTGCATTTTTTAATTTGGAAAGTTATTAGCTAGGTTTGTTTTTCTCAAAATTTTCTGTTTAATTATGGTTTATTCTTTGTCTTACTTTTATAATGTCATGTCTATTTTATGATAGGATATTATGTGAAAACAATGGTGTGAACAGCGTTCTCTCGTCATTAGCTCAGTCATAGTTGTATTTGAATTGATTCATGCATTTGTCCTGTCTTATGCTGAAATCATGACCTGAGCTATATTTCTTTATCTATATTTCTATTCAGTCTCAAATGATGCTTATATGATGTCTTGAACAGACTGCAGTCATAAAAAGGGATTTTAGCTTTTTCTATTGATGAATGCCCAAAGGTTAAGGTTCAGTGAACAACTTCAGCTACTTCGCCTGAATACACGGCTGTTCAAAGAGTGTACGCCCAGAGGATTATACTACCACAGAGCCATTGTCTCGGCACCAACAGCATCACAACCAGCAAAGGATTTAGGATTCAGATCCACCTTCACCCTCCCCAACTTTTCCCTAAAACTGTGATCTCCAAGACTTACAGTCATTATTTATATATTCCCTGGGCATTAAGAATTCATTCCACAATGCTATTAGCAACCCTGCAGCTAGCTAAAATTTAGCATAGACTCACTTTGTATCTGACAAAATGGTCAAATCATTCTAGTCTGTGTTGATCTACCTGCCTCCTCAATGTGTTTCTTAAGTCTGTGCTGAGCACCAGTTGCTCACATAGTTAAAGTGTTGCTTCAGTTTTGAACATTCCCAATACCATATTGGTGCCACAGGGGTCAGTCATGGGACCCCTTCTGTTCAGTCTCTATATGCTGCTATTACTTAATATCAAGCAATGATGTGTCCTTGATATTCAGTGCATGCGGAAACTATTCACAGCGCTTCCTTTTCCCCACATTTTGTCATCTTACAGTCTCATTCTAAATTGTATTAAATTAATTTCTTACCTCAAAATTCTACACACAATATCCCATTATGACAATGTGAAAAAGTTGCACTGGATTTCAGCTTTGCATAATTTTCTGGTGAGGGGACGTAGGAAACTATCTGCATGACTCCATAGAGATAGAAAGTTGCTTTAATTTTAGTCTATTATTTGGCTGAAAACTTTGACAAAGAGTTCAGTCTGAATAAATTGAATCTCCTATTAAATTAATACTTTAGCTGTGAGTATTTCCTTGGCCTTTAATATTGACTTGAGGAACCCGGAAGTCTACGATGGAAATGCAGACGATTTCTTTGGATTCAAAGTACTACAGGTTGGGTCCAAAAGCAACAAAGGGTAAGACTTTCTTTCTGTTTTGAAATAATATTTTCTTTTCAATAATAAGTGATGTTTCTTGGACTGGATTATATCTCATAACTGACAGAGTTTCTTCAGTTTTAACTGTTGCTCCTCCACAGAATCATAGTGAGTGCCCCTTTGTATATGAATGGATCTGGTGCAGTTTACCTCCGCAGGAAAAACAGTGAGCCGCCCCCACTTACACCAAAAGGTAAAGTAATTACAGATAACACTCGTTTACAAGTTATTAAAGCAATCTGATAAAAGGTGTCAGGTTAAGTCAGGAAGGAGTTTTAAGCAGATTTAATATGGACAAGGTATAAAATCAAATCAAATCAGTTCAAATAGGAAGGGTCCAAAATCAGGCATGATCAAAAATCTTTAACACACAGAAATACAAGACAAAACACAGGCAACACATCAGGGTGGGGTAATAAACAAAAGCAGAGGGCAGGAACGAAAAATGTGCAACAGAAACAAGGTATGTGATTGAAAAAAATAAAATAAAAAGGGCAGACTAAAATTTGCACTATGCAATTTGAATATATAAAAACTGTAATCATCATAAAAAGGAGTTTAGAATTTTACTTGAACTAACTTATCTACATGGTCATCCTTGTTGAATTGATTCACCATCTTAACATTTTCAGATGTTTTAGTCACATTTGTGCTAATACAAATACATTTATAACATTTATAAAATAAAAATATAACAGAGCTAATATTAGAGACTTTATTTACAGATCCATTTTATTTGCTAGAACCTAACCTGAAACCAACTTTTTATTTTTTTATTTTTCTGTTCAGCTCTCACTGTTGGAGAGGAGAAATTGCAAGTCAAGTACTTTGGGTTGTCTATAGCAAAGGACCTCACACAACCTCAGCTAACGGTAAGAAACAAATAAAGGAGCACAACATAACTGCTCTGATCCAGGGTCCAGCAGCTGCTTTAACTGGGATCTTCTGTTTCCATCCATCTCCACAGAGACACATGACTACACAAGTTATAGGTCACATCTTGGAGAGCCTAGAAATAAAACACCAGTAGTAAATACAACAGGGGTAAATGTAATAAAGCATATAAAACTAATAATACATAACACTTGTATAGCATTTTTCACACTCAAAAAGCTTCACCACAGTTCAAATAGACTCTGGTGACCCATATACTTATATTGTTAAATAATAATGTAAAAAAAAAAAAAATCTTCTTTCAGGTTTGTAGTCCCAGTGTGGTGACTAGATGTCATGAGAACTCATACATGAAGGGTTTGTGCTACAACCTCACAGAGCATCTACGGGAGCAGGCTGTGTTCATTGCTGCTTTTGAAGGTTTTTCTTCAAATGAAAACATTGCCTTTATTCTATTATATTTTAATTATCATATCTTTATTATCTATCTCAGTTTATATGCTTAATTATCCTGCAGAACAAGGCTTATTAATGCTTTTTTCTGTTACTGCTTATCCAAATGACAAAAATATATTTTCAGCTTGCACCAAAAAGACAGTGGACCTTGTTTTTCTGTTTGATGGATCGTTAAGTATGACGGCAGAAGAGTTTGAAACACATAAGGTTTTCATTGAGGATATCATGTCGAACCTTAAAAACACTTCTATAAAGGTAATTCAAGTTTATTTCAAGTAGAAAGACTCACTGGCCAGGCTCTGTAACATCATGTTTTTCATTTGATCTATTTCCATAGTTTTGATTTTTGCTCTTTAGTTTGCAGCAGTGCAGTTTTCAACTACTGTAAGGACAGTTTTCACTTTTAATGACTACACAAGCAGTACAGCCAGCACTAAACTCAAGAAAGAAGTGCAATTACGGAGTCTCACCAACACACACAGGGCACTGGATTTTGTTCTGTGAGTTTGAGACCAACTTGAAGTTCTGATGAGAATTTATTTATAGCAAATCTATTTAGCCTTGTTTACAATTTATTTAGCAAATCTATTTAGCCTTGTTTACACCTTTTTTCTTTACATTTCAGAACAAACCATTTAAACAATACTTCAAATGGAGGATCTCATGATGCAACCAAAGTGCTGGTTTTAATCACAGACGGAGATCCAAGTGACTCGGACTACAGCTATCGGTCTATTATGAAGTATGACTCAATGAACATAATTCGATTTGTCATTGGGGTAAGTGGCAGAACTGTGTGTAACACTTCCTTGACTATGCCGCTGCTGCTTTTCTGCTTCAGGAGTGTTGAAAAATGCTAATACCTCACCTACGAGGGGACAAACGTCTTATAAGTCTGACATGTTTTTAGGAAGAGAAATAAAACATAAAAATTAAATACAATTTTTTGTGTCTGGAAAGGTTTGGAGGAACTCTGTCTTCTTTTATTTCCAGGTGAAAAATGTGGATTTGACTAAATTGAGAGTTATTGCTTCAGATCCCAAGGACAATAACACATTTCACATTGAAAACTACAGCTCACTGACTGGTGTGCTGGAAAACTTCCAAAAGAAGATCTTTCAAACTGAAGGTATTTTTAAAAATCCCTCTGCACATAAAAAACAAACAAACTGGTGACTCTGTGGTTAATGTTTTATTCTGTTCAGGCACAACAGCAGCTCTGGCTGGAGACTTGAGAGAGGAAATGTCTCAGACTGGATTCAGTGCCGTCTATGGCAAAGTAAGAACATTATTCAGTTTATGAGAACGTCTGAACTAGGGCTGCAAGATGTTCAGTCACAATTTGAATGGTTGCACATCACAATGGCTGCATTTTTTCATTTTTTTTTTTTTTTTTGCAGTGATTTAATATAATAGTATTTAAGGGGTAATTGATATTAAAGATTGCAATTTAAGAGTTCTAAGCTAAAGCAGGACTCACATGGCGTTTGTGAGTGTTTGGCTTTGACTAGAAGAAGTTAGTAGAATAATCTAAGTTAGATAAATAATGAATAATTAATTAAATAATTGTTCGGAAGGCTTAATTCTTGTCCATGTCAGTGATCCCAGCGTCAGGCTGAAGGAGCTGTAGGCTCTGTTTGCTCTGTTTGCTCTGTTTGCTCTGTTTGCTCTGTTTGCTCTGTTTGCTCTGTTTGCTCTGTTTGCTCTGTTTGCTCTGTTTAAAGAGGAGGACAGTCTACACAGCAGCACTGGTCACAGATTAGGACCAGTTAAATCAAAAGACGACTGGCTACAAAAATGCAAATATTTAAATTTGGAAAAATATGAAAGATCAAATTGGCAACAGTAATTTGGATAAAACACATCAAAAGATGGACACAAATTTGAAAGAGAGTGTTGGAAGTTTTAACTTTCTGGGCATTGTCTTTCTGGAATGTTCAGCAGAGAAGAAGTGCTCTGGGTCTCCTTGTTTTCTGTCCTCTCTGGTCAGTCTCCTCCATTGAACTGAGTTATTGAACTGAGGGTCTCCTCACTGATAACAGTCTATATCCAGTTGTAATCACCCACTTAAGTTTGAGCAGCGGGGGAAGGCAAAACACCAGTGAGGTGAAGCTCTGAGTGTAACTTGGAGAATGTTGAGTGGTGAGGAGAGATTATGAACCATCACCAGATTTACACACATAAAAGACATTCATATGATATTTACAGATCAATATTCAAACAATACTGACAATATTCACAGCACAAACAGTCCACACCATTCCTCTTCTTTCTGTGCAGAAAGTCATTATTGGTTGATTGTTTGAGCGGGTGTTTTATGTGTGTCTTGGTTATGGCTTGTTTACCTGAATTTACATCAGTCATTTAGTTTCTTTGTAGAAGAAACGTAGATTTTGTAACTCTTTTGGTGAGTCTTTGTAGAAGAGAAGTTAGAGCGTTAAAGACACATGTCTGTTATCAATCTTAATTTAAGTGACAGCTCCAGGGTCCAGAGAGCTGAAGGGAAGCGGGGGATGGTCGTGCATCCACAGTTAGAGAAGTCATCCAGCCCAAACTTGGTCTGATGAGAATTTCCTTCTTAAAGTTCTGACACCACGCCAAAAGTCCAGTGGTGTCAGAACTTAGTTTCATGGGTCATCCAGTAATACAACATTAATTACTTTTGCAACAACAAGATTACCTGAACCATCTTATTATAAACCTGTATTAGTTTACTAATTCATATTTAAAATCATCACAGAAACATTAATGCTCCTGGGCTTGAATAACTTAAAATGTGCAGCTAAAACCTTAAATCTTAAATATATTAATCACAAGTACAATACATTATATAATTAAAATTGTTCAGTCCTAATTCTAGTTTCTCTTGTTTATGTGCACACTTCACAGGATGTTCTGCTCTTGGGCTCGGTGGGCTCTCACTCGTGGAGAGGGTCTCTTCTTGAGCTCCGAGGGGAGACAGAGACACAGATTCAGGATTCAGAGCAGGAGGAAGACTCTTACATGGGTACAGGCTCCTTAGACAAGATGTCTATTCAACTATATAACGAAAACTTCATTATAAGACAGCCATTTGTACCGTTGCCAAAGTACACTATGTACATTTTATGTTGGGATACCAGTCACCTGCTTGTCTCTATTTCAGACATTTTTTTGTGCTAAGACCTGAGCATTTGTACTAAGTAAACAACAAGGCCAACAGGGCCAACAATTTCAAATCAAAAAGTTATTTTGCCAAATTTATACTTAAGAAAAAGTTTAATGTCTGCATACAAATTACTTAATGCATAGTTACATTTTAAAGCAGTTTTTATTGCTTTTATACAAATTTGATTTGATTTAATTTAATTGATTAATACTGAATTAAGTTGTTTTAAGACACAATCCACCTGCTCTGAGCTAACGGCAGTTCCTTGTTGTGTGTTTGTGGGTGGAGAGAGAAGCAGAAATAGCAGTGAAACAACATAATAATATAATAATTAAAACTCTGATTTGGACTGTTCTCGACTTCTATAAATTTTAATTTAACTTTACAATTATAGGACTACAAAATACTAAAGTACAGGTACAGTTTTAAAAAATCTACTTCGCCAAAGTAACTTGTATTTGTATTTTAGAGAATGAACCTGTGTTTTGTATTGATCTGCCATTACTGTAGGTTACTCTGTGTCAGTGGGGGAAAAGAACAAGACGGCCCTGTATTTCACTGGAGCTCCAAGACACATGCACATGGGACAGGTTGTGCTTTTTACATCCACAAGTGGCAATTGGACTTCAGCTCAAAGGATCGATGGAGAACAGGTGGGTGGCTTTTAAAATTACCAATCAACATATCTTTCTTTTTAAAACAAAGTAATTTATATGTAGACTGAAATGAGAGTGTTAATGATTAGTTAAAGAGATCAATGTTTATTACTAAAAACACAATTAATTATATTACAGCCCCTGTGTGGGACTATTGATTTTAAAATATTGGCATGGTATTGGCAAATATTGGTTATTGGTTATATTGTCCAGTCCACTATCAAAATCTTGTGCTTAAACGATGTAAACCTTTTTCATTATTTCAGCACACGATATAACTTGTGGGTGTGCATGTCTTTATCATTGTAATCATACTTGTAATCTCCTTATCACACGTGTAGAGAATTGACAGTATATTGATGTGTTTATGTCCAGCATGCGTCATACTTTGGTGCAGAGGTTTGCTCCGTGGATGTGGACTCTGATGGAAACACTGACTTCCTGTTTGTGGGAGCTCCTCTGTTTTACCAGACGCATCGTGCGGCTGAAGGGAAGATCTACATTTACAGACTGACTGACGAGGTGACACTTATAGTAATGCATTAGCAGGTTTAAAAAGCGCTTTAAAATTTCATGCATCATTCACTTCATTCTTGAGGCCCATCTTAGATTGGGGAACTCTGCCTATTTTCCCTCTGTTTAATTATTTACAGTATTTTTCGGACTATTAATCACACCGGATTATAAGGCGCAGTATCAAATAATATGTCAGTTGTGTCATTGTCCACACATAAGGAGCATCGGATTATAAGACGCAATAAGTGAAACAAAACACGTGTCGGATAAATCAAACTTTATTCAGGTCATTTACAATAACTCTCAGTTGTAGCTAACACAAAAATACAAGTTTAACAGTTGGTGATTTGGGCATCAAACATGCCCAGATCCCTCGTGCGCACGGGTTAAAACTCGTGCCCACGGGTTATAACTCGTGCCTACGGGTTATAACGCATGCCCACGGGTTATAACTCGTGCCTACGGGTTATAACGCATGCCCACGGGTTATAACTCGTGCCCGCGGGTAATAACTCGTGCCCACGGGTTATAACTCGTGCCCACGGGTTATAACTCATGCACACGTATTAATATCTTCTGCACACGCCTTATAATTCGATGCCACTCTTATTATTTTTATATTCACCA
>KN509931.1:23147-42087 GCA_000787155.1 Scartelaos histophorus
TGCGTGTGTGCGTGTGCGTGTATATATTCTTATACTTTCACAGCTCCTCTCTCACCTGTGTCAGTGCCGTCGTCATGGCCGTCTTGCCTCCCATGCTGTGGCCAATCAGGACACAGCGGTCGATTCTGAGCTGGGACAGGAGCAGCTTTAGGTCTGCGCTCATGGTCTCGTATGTGAGCTCTGGGCAGTGAGGGCTGGTCCCATGGTTACGGGCATCAACTGTTAGCACCTAACTGACACAGGACGGCTGTTAGGACACTTGGACCAGACAGGCAAGCAATCCTTTCCTGGTTTTGAACATACGAACTTCACTTACTACAACATTCATAATTATGCTGCGTTTTCAATTAATATTCAGATAGTTTCCTTCAATTCTGTGTAAACACACCAGATTGTACCATGCCAAGGGTTGTAGTCGAAATTCTTGGTTGACAAAAACAAGTCCTGTGCATTAATTAGTCAACTAAAAGCAACATAGCAATACAAAAGATTTTACAATTAAGATTAATTAATTAATCCTTGCATTTAGTGCCTTTCAAGACACCCAAAGCGCTTTACAGATCTTAAAATTGTGCAAAAGCACCCATGTATACAGTGAAGAATTCATCTTCATAAGTGAAAAGGCATAAGGATTAAATTGTCCAGTCACCCCCAAAATCTTGGCCAACTCATTGCATGCATTTTCCTTTGTGCTGTTGTCCATATAAGTCCCATGTGAAGAAAATCATTTGTTACAGCTGAAGTGTCTTTCCCAAGGACAAAAATGCCAGTATAGAACACCAACCACAGCTGGCATCATATCAACAACTTCAGATGGATGGGTGATCGCTCAATTTTTCAAAGAACGACTTAACTCTACAATTTGATTAGTGAATGCTGCCATAACTAGTCCCCACATTCTGTGAGAAGGAAAAAACACTGGGATGATAGACACTTCCCAGAAAAAATGAGAAAAAAGAGGTGCATGAGAAGGAGAGAAGATGAGATTTTTACATAATTTATAATACAAGAACTATGGATTAACTCAGCAACCCCTTTTTTCTGTTTTTCTGTGCCAAATGTAAACACACTGTACCCAAAATAAAAAAAAGATGTTTCTACTTATACAATCTTGTGGCACAAATTTTTGTTTTGTTTTGGAAAATGTACACAGCAAAGACATTGTGTGTAGCAGTTGCTTTGTACCATAGCACAAAAGAGCAACAGTGTATATTTGAGATTAACCATTTCAAACCCAAAGCCAGATTATGCTCTGCTTGTCTCACAAGTTTAAGGTGTCAAGTAATTGGCAACATGCAGGGCTTTGGTCCATTTGGTGACCTTTTGTACTTAAAAAAATAAAAAGAAAAGAAAGAATTAATCATTGTATGAGGTATTACATCCCAGCATTACCTTTCGACCCGTCCTCTGCACCAGGGATTTGGCAATGGAGTGGAAGTTGGACTTGCTGCCAAAGAGTCCATGAAGAAACACAAGGGGAGTGCCGTCATTCTTCCCATCGAAGACATCATAGGACAAGTTCACTGCACTAGGAATGCAAAAAATACATCATATTCTCATGACATTATCATATAACAGGGAGACACAGAGAATACTGCAGTATGTGGTGCAAGAAGCAATCATTTAGTAGTAGTCAAAGTTGACAAAGTGAAGACAAAAATCAATTGTTAAAGTAAGGGATAATACACTGTTTCCTATACATGGGTTTAAGAATGATGCAAAATTAGGTCCATTACCATAGCAATTGACAGTTTACAATATCACAGGAAGCCATGAATATTTTTTTTCTGAGTGTGACAGAGAAAATGAATATTTGCTTCCATCTACTGGTTAAAAACTTAAGTCTGAAGTGGAAACTGAAGTCATTCTAATTATTAAATTGCGATCAAAAGTTAGTCAACTACAAGTCATTCATAATGTAGGTAAATGTCACAATAGAAGAGAAATATGAAAAACAGAAATGGCTCATCGGGCGTATGGATAGTGTGGTGAATGAATTGAAAGAAAGTACACAATATTAGCCTGCATGTCATCTCGCAGGGTCTCTACTCTAAAAACACTAACTCGACTTAAATAGTAAATAGTACAGACTTGTTATGAAAATAAACTACAGTACGGATCAGATAGCAGTTGTAGCGGAGCAGGCAGCTAGCAAAGGATACCTGGCCGAGCTCAGTGCGCGGACCCCGGGAGGAAAACGACAGGACCAGCCGCTGCACAGAAGCCTCCTCTGGACGAGCCGACACAGGGCACTCATGGCAACATCAGATCCCGAGAACAGCACTCGATAAACGGCATGTGCTTGAGAATCCTCCCCCTAAAACACGGGGACGGGACAGGGCAGCAGACAGGGGCACCACGCCACTGGAGAGCTGGAACTGGAGGTCGCCTTGTCAACAGCTGATGTGCGTCAGGACGTCAGACGCAAGAGATCAGAGAGATTTTTTTTTTTTTTTTTTTTTTATGTACATTGCTACATTGCTGCCACCTATGCTGCTGGAGTATACACGCCCTTATACCAAGAGACAAGTATTGTTAAACATGAATTATATGTATATGATATACACTAAAATATTACAGAGAATTTCATTTACCCCGCTGAGCTGAGTAATGGCCATTATACAGTCTACGGTATTAGCTTGTTTATAAAACCTATGGAAACAGTCAGGAGCCTTCTCACTCATAAGTCTTTGTTTAAAAAGAGTAGTGTTGGGCGTACAAAAGCTCGGTAAGGTTTTATTATATGGGAGAGACTCGTGTATTAAAATAACGCTGTGGGACTGTACGGGACCATCAGTGACTCCTGAACAGTAGGGAGAGACATGTGCGCGAAGTAGTAGTTACGCTACACCACAGACACACGAAGAAGAAGCTGAACCACAACATACCGGCGCTTGCGCATATCAGGCATATCCATGGGCAAGGGTCTTGAACGTAAGTGATAAAGCTTCTCATTTAGCAAAGTGATTGACAAAGTTTGATTTCCCACATATTTCATCCCATCCATGAACTAACAACGTAATCACATTCTGGCAAAAAAGAACTTCAGTTTATAGGATTCTTGTTGAAGATGGTGGAGTGCTAGCTATTCTAATGTTAGCTTTGTATGGTATCAACTTAAAAACAAATGTATTCTATTTCAAAAGAAATATTATTTTATAAGTAATATAGGCCTGTCTTTTACATTACCGCGTCAATTTAAAGATTATTCATCTCAGTTAAAAACTGTGTAGGCTTGTAAAGTTGGTGCAGATAGTACCAGCGGATTACTGTTTTAACTATTCAGTATTACTAAAAGCTAAATCGCTGTTTTCAGTTCATTCAAATGCTTTTCGTTAATAATATCAACATATCGCTTTAACAGGGTAGAATATGCCTCTATGCCTTTAACCTACCATCAACATGAGGTTTGATTGTTAACTGTAAAGAGGACCTTGTAATACAGAAGTGGTCAAAAAGAGGCACTTTACTGGAATTGGTATACGTTTTTTTTTTGTTTTTTTTAATGATTACATATGACAAAGATTGATTGCATTTGACTCCATATTTTCTTTCTCAAGATGAATATTACAATTCAAAGAGGCAACTATCTTCCAGACTCAGAACGGTGTACTGAATACTGCCAATATTTCCACTGTCCCTTCTGCTACCCCAATAGCCCAACACAAAGTCAAAGGTTTTGACATCTAAATAAAAACTTCAACAGATCAGTACAGCATGAAGGTAGTATCTGCAATTAAATTAAACCTGACGTCAAACAACATGCCATGTCATGTGAATTCTGAAGCAGCAGAGACCTGTAACTCTTCACCTATATCTGTGAAGGAGTGTAGCACTCTAGGATATTTTAAACTCAGTCTGAAGAAGTGGCTTAAACAGAGTCTGGGGGCTGTAGCCTGTAGACTTCGGCGATCTGCTGTCTGTAAGAATAATGTATGTAGATATTTCAGAGGGGGTATTAAACATTTAGCTACACGCTAAATTGGAAATAAGCATCTGGTCTGTGCAATACATTTATTGTGCAATGAAATAAATAAATTCCTATGTTGTCTTTCAGATTACACCATTCACCGGTGTTGTCACCTCTGCCGAGACTTGCCACACTAACACTGTAATTGTTGTAAATTCACACCCCTGAGGAGAATGGACTTTAAGAGGCATTTGGAAGTGTGTAATAGTAAAAACAGTGACACTGCTATACAATCCCCCTCAGCCAATGAAAACACCTCTAAGGTGCCACCTGTCTCAGAAAAAACACCTCAAAATCAGGACATTTTGAAAAAACGCAAGCAGTTGCAAAAGATTGACATAACACCTTCCTCCAATTTGAAAAGTAAAAAATGTGTAGTTTTGGTTCATCACCTTAAACATGAGTTGAGCCCTACCATTGAAGAAAATGGTGATGCAAATAAAAATGTAAGTTGATCAAAGTTTATTTTAACATTCAACAGCTAACATTACAATAACATTTATTTACATATAAATTCTTTTGATTGACTCTATGGACTTGATCATGTATGTGGAGTTAGTCTGAAAATGTCTTTCTTCTTTTCTTTCTCAAGATGGATATAACCATTCAAAGAGGCGATAGTCTTCCAGAAGTCAAAAGATGTACTGATTGCTGCAATAATTTTCACTGTCCTTTTTGTGCCCCAAAATGGTACCGGCCCACTGGAAAGTCCAAGATAGATACCCATCTAAAGATACACTTTAATCGTGCAGTGCGTTATGAAGGTAATGCTTTTTAAATCAGTGTGTCTCACTCTTATAACTTGAGCTCTTTGGCTTTGTGTGTTTATCATCAATGGTGTGTTTTAGATGATAATCTCCAGGTGAATGGCTCCTTCTTAAATAAACAGTTAGTTTAGTAGTACTTCTCTGGATGCATGTGTTCCCTTGTGAACTCCCATGATCATAACCAGGATTGGTTATGGTGATAATTACAACAACATAACAACATTTTATTTACCTGCCTTTCATGACAATGAAATAAAAAAAATGTTAACAGTCTTATGTACATTTTTATATTTTTTACAGGTTACACCATACACCGGTGCCGACGCAATTGCCGAAAAACAGCACACTATCACTGTCCTTACTGTAAATCCACACTGCTGAGAACACTGGATTTTACGAGACACTTGCAGTTATGCAGAAGTAAAGCAGACACTGGTGATACAGCAGAGATTGGTGCTCAGTCCTCTTCAGCCGTTGAAGACACAACTGAGGCCAGTAACGTCACACCAGTCGCCAACAAAGAACAAAAGGAAAGACCAAAGTGTGTTCCCCAGCTGTGCACTGTTGACAGACAAAATGGAAAACCAAATGAAAATGCAAGTAATAAAAATTACATTTTGTCCAAGAATATTTTGTTGTATTAATTTGCCATAATGATAATTCTATAAATCATGTTTCTTTTTTCTCTGGTAACAGCTGCTTCAGTATAGTTTATTTAGTTTCATCCTAATTTTATTAGGAAAATATCAGATGGATGGGACTGTGGGGGTTGTCTGAATACTAATTTCTCTCCTTCTTTCTTCAGGTGCATATAACCGTTCAAAGAGGTGATTCTCTTCCAGACCTTGAAAAGTGTTCTGACTGCAGCAATATTCACTGTCCATTCTGCTCCACAAAAATGTTTCGGCCCTCCAAAAAGTCAAGGGTTGTGGAACATCTAAAAAAACACTTCAATTATTCTGTGAAATTTGAAGGTAATGTTTGTATGTCTGTCATTTGAACATGTTTATGAATTTATGGCAGTCAATAAGTCATGTTGTCATCTTTCAGGTTTCACCATTCATCGTTGTCGTCGCACCTGCCGCTCCGTACCACACTATCACTGTCCTTACTGTAAGTCCTCTGTCCTGAGAACAATGGACTTTATGCGGCATTTGCAAGTGTGCAAAAGTAAAGACATATCAGTCACTGCTATTCAGTCCTCCTCTGCTGTTGGAGACGGTTTGAAGCTGGCTAATGCCACACCAGTTTATAAAAACATCACATGGAAAAGGCCAAATTTGAAAGAAAAGAAAAACACACATCTCAAATGCCCCAAATGTCATTTAGTATTTTATAGGAAAAATTTGAAAAAGCACATAGAACGGAAGCACTCACTACAAGAGTTGGACATTTCAGCTTTCTCTCATTTAAAAAGTGAGTGTGTAGATCCCCAGAATGGAGTGTATGCTGTCCACAATGTTATACGTGGGGTTTCAAGGCCTCTCCATGTCCAAATTAAAATGCAGGGTGAAGTAGAGTGCGTTTTGTGTGATTCTAGCTTGTGTCAAAGTAAACTTGAGCTGGCCCGTAGTGAGCTCAAGTTATACAAATGCAAACATCTCCAGTCTGTTTCAAATTGCAGGTCCTTCTTGTCCTCACCACTGCTTCCACAAAGTATACTTATAGAAATGGCAAAGAAAAAGTTGTTTGCAAAGAGTAAAATAAAAGTGTGTATGGATCGTCAAATCCTAGCCATGCAAAACAATGTGCCACTTTCTGTACAATTGATCATGGGGAATCCAACATACAAGAAGTTTATATCAGTTTATGAGCCCAATATATCTGTTTACAGCCGACTTCGTAGAATAATTGTGTCATATAACGAAGAAAAGAATTTGTGGTACTGTCCTTGTTCCAGGACAAAGAGGACCTGTGTTCATAAATATGTTGCCAAATGGCACTTATTCCAAACTGATCCAGGCCTGTTCCGTAATAATAAGGTGCAGACTCCCAGTAAACCACGAAATAAAAAAACAAAAAGACCTAAAGCACAAAGGACCAAAGTACTGTCAAACCAAAGGGCTGAAGCAGATGTTGACTGTGATGTCGAGGATACAGCACTGGAACCTATAAAAACAATGGAAGCTATAGAGTCCCTAGATTCAATGGTAGCTCCAATGGATACTAATGTGAGTGTGGCCACTTACCCGCCAAAGGATGATCAAATGATCAGAAGCATGGTGCAGTACCTTCTAATGAATAAAAGGTTACCTGCACTTCTCCCTGACCATCTCTCTGTACCTGTGGAAAAGGATTACCCTCAACACCTCGTGCCCACCGAAACAAACTGCCTTTACTGTACAGGCGCCATTGTCCTAAGCCAACCTGTCCTTATCACACACAAGGCCAAGATCCTCACATACTCAAGGATTCTTCAAGGTGGAGCTTTTTTGTATATTTTATATATATTTTTTTTTCTATATTTGTGTTCTGTGTTTTTATTTAACATGGAAAATGTCAATGTTTATATTTCCAGATATTTCTACTTATTATAAATTCTGTCCTCACTGTGGAGTCCCATATCGATATCAGGAGTGGGGGGATGGTCTGCATAATTTTAATGACCATTTACTATTGGATCTACCGCTTTGCCTCATGATCAGGAACACGCTGCACGTGAGTTTTGTACAGTTTTACCCTTGTATGTCACATTAATGTAACTTTATTGTTGAACATGTGATGGAAGTTCACATTGTGGAAAGTGGGGATGCTCTTGATGGCTTGGGGTGGGGGGGATGCACTAAGGGGCTTTGGGGCTCTGGTGGCACTTGGTGGGACAGATGGGGGACATGCAGCTGGTGAGGAGAGACGGTTGGTCTCTGGGCCAGGGCAGGTCTAGACTAGATCTTTTTAACAACAATTGGTCTGTATTCCAAAAACTCATTGAGCTTCATAAATGGATTAATTAATTTGTCCTCAAGAGATATATATTTTTTTCCATAACAAGCAATCACATTGCCTTCACATGACAGCATTTAATGATGATGTCCATCGTTTCAGATGGGGGGATAAAACTATGGGAGATTTAAATGTTGAATGCTACAAATGGGGATCGGCTTCACAGACTTGTCTTGTTAGTTTATGGGTTTAAGTCCTTTAATTTCTTTGGGATTGAATAATGGGACGACTTTCTGAATCAAGTAATTGCGGATACTAAACATAAGACCTTAAAATTAAACTATAGTCATTCGTGCCTGTTGTACTGCCCTAACAGTGAAAAGCTGTAATTAAAATGTGTTTATTTACAGGCTCAAACCAGTTTTGGCCAAATAGTGGAGTCTTTGAAGACAAATAAAGGTGCCTCGTTCCCCTCAGCCGATACTCTGCTTCGGGGATATCTCCATTTTGAGGCCCTTACGGACAGTCAGAGTCAGTACTCCTGTGTCACCTATGGCAACCGTCCTCCTGTAGTCGTCATGGAGCTCAACAACAAGACGTTTCATTTGTCAGGTAGTCCTCCATTTACTAGAGAAAGAAATGTTAAAGGAGAGATAAATAGAAAAATAAATATCAAATAAATATACTGTAAGGTGGTGTTAAAAAAAAATGTATCTCTATTTTTCTTTAGGAAAGGACCTTCTAGAGCCGACAGCAGATTTAAATGGACCGGGGGACATGGACCACTTGTGGAAGGCTCTGAAAGAGGAAAGGATTGCCCGTGGGCTGGTTTCTAGTACAAAGCAGCCTGTTTTATATAAAATAATGTGATCACTCGGATTTAACTATCCATTTAACCTATTGTACTGCAATTCTTAATTTTCTTATTTGATTTAATTTATTGTTTATTTAAGAGTTAGCCAGCTGAAGAGACACTGTATACTTTTCCATATTATACAAACATTGTATATAAAGACAATGTCATGAAAGTGTCTTTTATTTAATCAGGGGCCCGATACACTTGTAAAGAAAACTCTCTTTGAGTATTTGAGTGTGTATATTATGTTTATTATTTGTGTTTTACATTTACCGTTTGAAAAGGCATAATGAAAGATTGGATCACTGACATTTGAAAAATCTGAGTCTGAATCTGAAAACTACATTTTGTATGATTGTTTCAAAACATAACCTTTAGAGTGTTTTAGATAATGTGTTGTTTTAGGCCAGCAGGTGGTGCTATCTTCAACCCCCATATTACATTGTGAGGGTTTTATCTGAACGGGGTCATCAGCAGGAGGCGCTGTATGGCAGAATTGAAGGTCTCAAATGTAAAGGCTTCTCAGGATGTCGTTTTCAGATCTCTCTCCCCCTCTCTCTTCTCTCTCTCTCCCTCTCTCTCTCTCTCTCTCTCTCTCTCTCTCTCTGTCTCTCTGTGGGTGTGTGTGTGTGTGGCACAAATTTATTGCACAAATTTAAGCCTACTTATATGACAGATGCTATTTTAAATTTAAGATTGAAATCATTTAAGCCGATTGCATATTCTGCAAACCCGCAAATTCAGTACTTTACACAACACCGAATACTTTGTTACACTGTGATTAAAGCCAACTTGTAAACAGGTTAGGTTAAGTTGGGGTCCCACCAGACCACGATACATGTAAGTATGCATTATAAATGTTGGCAGGTTTGGTTATTCCTCAGAAAATGTTGCACAGTGTGTTAACTTGACAGATTGTCTCATTCCTTTATTGTATCATAGGAGAACGCTGTTGGGTTTTGCAACAGAATTAAGTTTTGCGTTTTGGGATGATACACTGCCACCTGATGAAGGCTGGTGTGGATTGAATAAAGTTTTTTGGGATGCAGATGCAGTTATTCAGGGTTCTATACACCATATATACTTGATATATGATATATATATTTGGTTCTATATACTTGAATATAATGAAGGTTGAGCAGGGTCTCTTTTTGTAGGACATGGTGATAGTAGTGTTGTTATTGTTTTTGGTTTAGGATGTTTAAAGGTGGTTTATGAAGCGTTTCCCATGCATGGCCTCAGGATAGTGCCTGCCTGGGACCAGCATTTTAGACAATGTGTCCTGTTTTTTCGTAGGCCCAATTATGATCATTATAATCTTGCATAATGTGCCCAATTAATTTTGAGATATGAGGCTGCCTTCTTTATTCTGTATTGTGAAGTTACTGTCCAAAGTAGGCTGCTTTAAAATTACCATCCCAACGTTTAAATTTCAAATGCATTAAATCAATCTTATTATCTAATAAGCTTAATATTTTCAGATCATCCCAAGCTTGGGTGTTCACTATTTTACTTATACCAAAAGGCCAGCTTAATTGAACTATAAAGTAAACTCACTCTAGGCATCACTAAACTAAGCATCTTAAATTGGGCTGCCCTTAAAGTTAGAAATGGTCTTGAGTGAAATACAATAATGATGAATGAAAAGCACCTCATACATGCATTGGTTTTGCATTATTTGCTCTGGGAAACAGTGAGGTTGCTATGGGAGACAGTTCAGATGGGACCAAGAACTCTGTTGTGTTGTCACGGTGATGGTCCAGAGGAAGAACAATCAGCATCATCAAAATGTGACTATAGCTTAGGAGATCTGTATATCAGTATCTCATCTCATTGTGGACTAAACCAAGAACAGCAAGAGTCTAGAACAAGAATAGGCTAATAAGGATTTGCAATTTAGAAGTTTCACTATAGCCTCCCTGGGGTACAAACAAACACTTGCCCCATAGACAAACACCACTCACTCACTCACTCATTCACTCACTCACTCACTCACTCACTCACTCACTCACACACACACACACTCACACACCATAGGCGAGGTGGATTATGTGTCTTGCTCGAGGACACAAGAATCACTCTTGGAAATGAGCTGCATCTGAGTCATCTGGATAATATTGTTTTTGAGGGATTACACCATAATAAAATTATTTGTATATACATGGAGAAATAATGAACTATTATTAGTTAACTTATTAACTATTGTAATGTCAGATGAGGAGAGAGGAACCAGATTCCATGCGGTAGACCATAGATACCCTTGTCTATTAAAAGTTTGCCGATGAGGTTCACAGGCTGTCTATCCTGGGTTGCCCTTTACATTACACCAACTATTTTGCTTATTTATGAAGAACTATTTCACATTGCAAGTTTATCTGTCCAGTTAGTTGTTTTTCACCTCTTCCACAAGACCCTCCATGCCTCTGGACTATATTTATAATTATAAAGGGCTTGGCTTCTCATTAAACTATAAATCAAGGCTCAAAACTCTGACAAAACAGATTACCAGGAGACACTCAGTAACTCGCTCAAAATTATAAGAAGTGTTGAGGATTTTCAGATGCAATGGGTAAAATAAAACGTATCTCAAAAAAATTATTGACTCTTGTTAATTTTAAACTACAAAACCATATCCAGAGTTCTCTTGTTTCATTCACACATGTTTGAGGAATCCTTTATTATTAGTATGTCTATATATCCAAAGGTCAAAATGATCTGTTCCACCTTGTGATGTTGTTGTGGAAAAAATTACATATATCTCTCTTGAAGAAAAATGAATTTAATCCATTTGTGAAGCTCGATGAGTTTTTGGAATACAGACCAAGGTTTATTGTTGTTACAGAAGATATGGACAGAGTCTTGGCCTGCCCTGGCTCAGAGACCAACAGCCCCTCACCAGCAGCATGACCACTCACTGCCCCCAGTGCCCCCTTCTGCTCCCCAGAGTCTCTGCGCTCTGAGTATTTATACAGAAATACAAGTTACATATCAAACAAAGTGACACTTTAACAGACTTCCTAATCCAATTCACTCACATTTGAGGACAGCTAAGACAACTAAGGACTTCCTGGACTGGGTGGAGACTCCTGTGTCTGCTGAGCCTTTGCACATGTTAACGACAGGTATAATTAACTTTCATTTACACAAAGGCAGATAGAGAGAAATCTTTCCACAATTTAAATTTCCATCACAATGTCATGAAGCTGTAGGCTGCGAGTAACCCCAGGGGTCCCTTTACCCCTGGTTGGGAAACAGAACCATAATCTACTGCTCATTGATTTATTAAAATAATAACAATATTATACACTCTGGCTACTGAAAACAAACAATCATTAAAAGAATAGTGCATTCCATTCAAAAGTGGGATCATAGAGTTTGCTATTATATCTTCTGTTGTTCACCTACGGCTCATTTTCTGCTCACTTGCTGCTACAGTGGTGGAGATACTGTATCAGTTTTACCCAACTTTACGGCCCATCTGTCATTAGGGGTTAGAAAAATCTGCGATAACCCCAGCATGTTGCTGCCTCTTGCATCTCCAAATGAACTGTTGGACTTTGCAGTTCAGGTCACCATCATGTTTGTTACATCTGCTACCTGTCAACTCCACGTGTTTCCTCCCCTCACACAGATAATCCTGTCAATGACATTTGTGTCCAAACAGGAACAATGGGCAGTTTATATTATGGACCAGTTCCCAGTGGGATATTTCTTGCATAGGTTTGAATAAAAGCAAACAGACTTTATTCTTCAAGGACATCTATATAATCCATAGCCTAATGTATAAAAATGACTTGCTGTTGTCTGCTTTCATTTAACTCCACATCACACATGGGTTCAAAAGTGAAAATTTTCAAAAAATAAAAACTCAAAAATAAAAATGAATGCTGAAGAGATATGGCTTCTCAATTCTGCAGTTTTGAGGAAGTCAGTGAACTTTCTTCTATTATAATGCAGTCTTAAATCAATGTTGCCATTTAGAATGAACACAATGTTAAATAATGCTCAAAGTATGTTATAGTTTAATACTAAATATGTACAAAATAGCATCTCCTCTTTACTGTTGTTCACATGTAAATCTGTTGTCAGCATTTACATGCCTCACATGCCTTTTCCTGGTTTAATAATTTGATCTGAAAGGTTAGAAACCCATAAATAAAGGCTGCAGATATAATCCAATATGTTATAATGTTCAGACATGCTTTATCCATTCATTACTGATGGCTTGAGATCGATGTGTTTATTGTGCAGACTTTGCAGTAACAGTTCAGATTTTGAGCCAGGATCTTGTTCAGGAGTTTAGGTTGACGATGAATATTTAAAACATATTTGTAACTAAATAAATGATGGCTCTATGTTGACTCTAATAACCCTATGTTGTTAGTCTCAGTGTTTACTGTTTACTGTCTGTAACTATCAGACAAATTAATCCAATCAGAAGAAGCCATATTGTTTACAGTAACAGCAACAGTCTCCTTGTTGTCAAAACTAAAACATGCCATTATTATCAGTAGTCTCACAGCTTTGTCCAAACAAGCTGCTGTTTGAGCGCCAAAACTTTAGAAAATTGTATATAATTAAGAAATTCTACTTGTATAAGAGTAATTTGTATAATTTTTTTCCCAACAGGCCTACATGTAAGGGGTCAGGCACCCTCTTCATTTTAACAGGAATATTATCTAAACTAAAAGTCCAAAAAATATGTTCTGCTTTATACACACCTAATTAATCATAGCGGTGTTGGCATGTTTTTAAAATGTGATTGTGCTGTATTCACTGACACTGCTCTAATATTCATAACTCAGCACGGCCCTGTGTGTTTATAACGGTAGTGTAACATTCACTGTCAACTGAACACTAGTCCAGATATAAAAAAGAAATGATCTCGCATATATAACTAAAAACTGTATAATATGTAGGCTATATGTTTCCTAATTAATGGATTATTGAGAAATTACAGTGATTTAGCTTCATGGCTCTAAGATCAAATAATCAAATGTCAAATTGCAAAGGTTTTCTACACTGACTTAAAGGTCAAAGTATACCTTACCCTTTTCATAATTTTACAGAACTTTCAAACTTCCTTGTGACATTTACCACTGGCCCAGTTGTTCCTCTCCTCTGTTACCCATTACCTCTCTGTCCTTTGGTCTTGTGTGAGTTTCGGTGTTGTTTTGCCCCTGGTGTTTCTCTGTGGTCTGGTTTATCTGCGGTCTGAACTCACCAGCCACACCTGAACACCACACAAAGCCCAGCTGCTGTGCTCAATGTTTTCTGGTACTATTTTGTCAAAAGAATAATACAGATAAATGAAGGAGGTATGCTGAAAGATCTGAAGCAGACCACAAGAAACACATGCAAAACAAGTATACTGTATGTCATAGGCTGCACTGTACACCTAGATATTTAATTACAGCTTCTACTACTTTATATTTTTTAATAATGATGCCACAATACTATAATTTTTGAATAATACTTCTTAAAAATGGACATTCATGAATACCAGAGCCTGTTTAAGAGTAAAACCTGTGCACCTTTATTTAACTGCAAATAGTGCTATATGATCAAAGACATTGTTTTATATCTAGTTTATTGAAATGTTGACCACCAGTATATTACACATTTCCACATTATTTTTTGTAAACAATGTACAAAATAAAAAGAACAAGTATATATATTACGTCTTACAACAGTCACATTATCGTCAAACTATCAATCAAAGTCAATCAAAAAAGCTCTGTACATTATAAAAAACTATAAAAGAAATAAAAGCTAAAATATTGTAGCACAAAAAAATAAAGTTACAGTTACAATACAGTCTGCAAGCTGCTTTCTGAAATGACTTCAAAATATGATATTATAGGGACAAGGATGTCACCTGAGGCAACCATCTACAGTTTCAGTCCTGGTTGAAACTTGCTAAGCAAATAATACGCAAACTCACACACGCATATACACACACACGCACGCACGCACACACACCCACAGACACACACATACGTACAAACACATGCACACATATTTAAACAATCGGGGAAAACAAATGCATGTAAAGTGAGACGGTGTACTTCCTGCTCAGAGATGCAGGGCTGAAATTAGCGGACAGTTTCAGTGAAAGATGACACCGTTCAGCTTAAAGATAATTATAGCGACAGGTGGTTTTTGAATAGTCACCTCTGAGCCTATACATTATGGTCTTTAGATGGTGCTGCAGCCTTTCAATTTACAGGGCCTTTAGATTAATTCAAGTATACAAATGTCAAGCAAGTTGGAAATATTAGTAGCAATATTAGAATTTCAATTATTTGGATACATTTACAACACATTGTGCAATTTCCTGTTCCTTTTGAATGACTTTTTGTCCTACATTAAAAATGGTAAAGTTTTGTTGGATACAAGGTGAATTTTCTAAGTAATAATGGCTTGATACGTTACATTCAAAACAAAAACGTTCACTATTTACAAAGGTCCCTTCAAATCGGAGTCTCTTTTAGGGCTTTACCCTGGGATTTCAACAACAACATAACCAACAGCAAAGAAGCAAATATGTGCAAATAATGAAAGAAAATTCACATAACAGTCATTGGTTTAGACGTAATCTTTGCGGTCGTAGCCTCCGGTGCTCCGGGGGGCAGAGTAGGCCATCCTGGGGGGCTTGTACTTCTGCTCTTTTGGTGGACAGCTGGTGCACAACATGGCTCCTCCAATTAACAGCAAGGCAGCCGCACCCCAGCCGATGTACAGCGATGCTCCCAGCTCCCTCTTCTGAGCATTTGTCAATATTGGGTTGTAGAAATCTCTGATAGTCACACTGGCCGTCCACGACACAGGAATCATCACCAGAATTCCTCCCAAAATGAAGAAAATTCCAGATATGATCATGACTTTGGCTTTGGAGGCTTCATCTTCAATACAGTTGGTGCATTTGGCTCCCACGATTGAAATCAAAACGCCGAGGATGCCCAGGATGATGGAAATGATGGTCATGGCCCGCGAGGCCTGCAGCTCCTGAGGTAAAGCCAGTAAGGAGTCGTACACTTTGCACTGCATTTGACCTGTACTCTGGACCACGCAGTTCATCCAGAGGCCCTCCCAAATAGTCTGTGCTGTGACGATGTTTGAGCCGATAAAAGCAGTCACCCTCCACATCGGCAAGGCGCAAGTCACAATGGCTATGATAAAACCTATGGCACCCAAAGCAATGCCAACTATCTCCATTCCCATCGACATGTTGGCGAAGTATTGTTTTGTTCTTCTAAAGACAAAGGCCCTCGATATCTGTCTTGCTCAGGTGGTTTTGTGGAGTGGAGACACCTGTTCACGGGCGTGTGTCTAGTAGGTGATACCATAGGAACAGAAAGGCTTTATACCTCAAGGGAGTAACAGCAGGAAGGAGAGGATGGGGGGGTTAGGGAGGAGTCAGAATGAGCACCTGAGCACACGCACAGTACAGAGTGGAGGAGGGGCACGGAGTTTGGTCAGTAAACAAATTAGACAAGCTCAATGGTAGCTCATCTTTAATATTTTTATAAGGTCTAAAGTGCGATGTATTTTAATGAATGATTTGAGATGATTAAAAAATCCAATACACCAATGTTAAATATTTAACTGGCAAAAGTAGTATCAAAAATATAGCAGAAGTAACAATAGTGATAGAGGCGGCAATACTAAAGTTGTATTTCACTGTTAATAAAATATATAATAGAAAATAGAATTGAAGAAAAATGAATATAAGCACACAGAGCATTGTATGTTAAGGGTACTCATAATGAGCCACTACTAAGGACGTATAGATAGAACATGTTGTACCACAGTAGTCAAACCACACTGACATCTGGTGTCCTCATTTACTGCTTGTGACTGCTGATGTTGATCTAGATACAATAGATCTGGGTATAACATGTTACATTTTTACAAGTAACTTTTTAAAGAAATTGGACTTTTCACTTTTCTAGCAACATATTATTACTCCTACTTGAGGAATAGTTCTACTGAAGTAACTGTACTCTTACTTGAGTAAAACTTTTGGTTACTATTGCCACTGTAAGTAAGCCAGTAAGTGACAAAAGCTTTAGATTGAATATGAAATGATTTGGACATTTATGTTTCTTACACTGCTCCTTCAGGTATGGTTTAGTTTGTCTCATTTTTGTGTCTGTTCTTTGAAAATATCAGATTTTGTGCATTATTTCCTTCCAATTACATTCACTTTAATATGGGGCTCTTACTTGAGCAGTACTTTTACCAAATTCTTTTTTACTGTTACTTGAGTAATTTCTTGGATGACTACAATGCACTTCTACTTGAGTAATATTACTTTAAAGTCATTGGAACTTTTACTTGAGTACTCTACCTACATTTGCATTTTGTTTAATATCAATCTAATAACATTGGCATATAATCTCATTATTTTATTTATGAAAGATTTAAAGGGGTACGTAAGATTAGCATCTCAAATTTCATAATCAAGACCTACCTGTGTCCCCACATGCCAGATACACATATTCAAATCATATAACTTTTACTGATAACACTGTGGATTTTTTCTTAAGTTCAAACACAATGGACATGTTGGCTAAGTTGTTTATCTTACAATTTGGTGTTTTGGTTCATACAGAATGAGCATCATTAGTATCTCATTTCGGTTGCCAGATTCAATGCTGAAATCCACTTGGTTTAAACCTAAAATGCCTCTCTGATCTGAATGGTCACGACCTAAACCCGGCACCTATGGCCAGTCGTTGATCAGTGCTAGTGCAGCCTCTGAGTGAATTCTGAAGGCTCTAAGCATCAAAGCAGGTTAAGGCACTGACAGGTTCTGTTGTAATTGTAGTTCCCTTTCTAAACCAATAAGAGCATAGGCTTTACTGTAAGTCTATTATACTACACACATTATAGAAACAAAAAAATCAATTAGGAACGGAGTGTGTCACAGTGTATGTACATTGTGCCTTTAAATGAGCTCCAGACTGCAACATAATGTAAATTCTGAAAAATATCTTGAAATGATCATTTTCTACATAAAAGTCACATTGTTATAGCTTTGTTTTTACAGTCACAAAAAGTGCTTCAACACAGACAATACATAATTAAAAGAGACAAAACACCAAGCCACCTGTCCCAAGCCCGGTGAGCCTTCAGAATGGTGGTTAACCGTTATCCCCCTGTGACACTGGAGCCATGTTATTGGTCCAAACATGAGGACAATACGAACCAATAAAACCTCCTGTGCATTGTTTAAACTCGGTGCTTTCAGTCCCTCAGCAGCTGGGACTTCGTTTTTGGAAAAATGATCTGACAGCTCCAAGAAACTGGAGGAACTGCACCTAAAGCAAATATGAGTAAGAGACACCTTCAGTACACAGACATGGAATATCTAAGTATCAGCACAAGACTTTGACCAAACAATCACCAAAGATACATAATGGAAGGAAGTTTGTGAGAAAACTGCTGAGTAATCTTTTCAGAAAAATAGAGACAATCTAAAAGGGTTCCTCTTTTGTAAGTAAAGGTCATTTTATATAATGGAAACAATTTGTTTGTAATTGCATTTTAAAACTTCCTTTTATACAACTATTGGAAACGAGAAGACAATTATTAAAGGTGCACTAACTTTTCGGTTGGGATTCATGGAGAAAAAACAAAACAAAAAAGATATTCTCACTATGATTGGCTCATCTCTACATAGATCTGATCTGTAACTTCACATGATGGTGTCACCTGAGTTAATGCTATACTGTGGAACATTTCAGGTAAAGCAATAACTTCTCAATGAACACAAACAGGTGATGACTGAGTTAAGTTACACATGTGTGCCTTTAAAGAAAATAAATTAAAAAGTTATGTTATAAATGATCACACACACTATAACTGTTTGTTAAGCAGCAAGTTCAAGTATATTTAAGTATAAAGTATAAGTATAAAGTATAAAATAAGTATAAAGTACAAACAAGTTCAAGTACGAATAATTCAATTTATAAAAATGGCAACAGATATAACCCAAGTTCATGCAGTCGTATCCCCACAGATGCCCTCCCTGGTGTTTATGTGATAATAAGAGGTTATACCCCAGTGCAGATAATGCAGGACGGGCCCATGTTTTCAGTCAGGATTTCAACACTGGCCACATCCTTGCTTAATCAAAACAAAGAGCTTAAACAGATACTCAACGTGACTACACACAGTAAACAGACTAAAATGAATGCTGAAATACATCATAAAGCTGTTTTCAAGTGTCAGATTTTATTTAGAATTTTAAAAAGACTGTGATAAAGATATTGCAATACTACGTTAAATCCTTCTGATAAATCATCCTTTTGAATTTTCAGCCATTTTTTATTTGCTACTGTTTATTAAATGTGCAATATGTAAATTTCCTGATGGAGCTTCTTAGCAATGAGCTTTTTTTTTTTTTTTTTTTTTTTTTTTTTTTTTTTTATTTTTTTTAACTTTTTTTTTTTTTTTTTT
>KN509931.1:42097-82140 GCA_000787155.1 Scartelaos histophorus
ATTTTACTGAACTTCTTGTTTTTTTTGTTTTTTCATGAAAACAGTTCCCAAAACCTGCAATGTGCATTTATACAAAAACATGACCAAGCACCCAACTTATCTGAAGCCCTGGCCCTGTCTACTTGTACTCACACTCTCTTTCTTTCTGTCTCTCTGTCCTTGAAGATTTGCCTTTATTCAAAACAGTAGAGCGCCAGTATTGGGGTGTGTGGACTGGAGCCAGTGCATTTTGACAGAAACTGTGCAGTGCTTATCTAATCTCCTGACATGTACTGAATAACAGAGCGGTTTAGTATTGAGTAATTACAAGATAAGATCATAAAGTAAAAAAAGGTTTTATTATAATATAAGATAAAATGCAATCAAACAGAAAATGACATATTTACATTACATACAAATATTACTTTAAAGCAAAAACAGGTGATGCATTTACTTTACTTCTTTTTTATGTTCACAAACTAGCCATTTCACTTCTTATTGGACCCCCTTTCACAAAGTTGTATAATATTTCTAACGTGTGACTCAGTTTGGACTTTGTAATCCTTGTCACGGGACTGGGACAGCGCAGGAAGTCAACATTTGAATATGGCATAGCATTAAGGACAAAAAAGTATATTAAAATACATATATAATTTACGACATACAATGATCAGTATATAATAAATATGAATCTGGAACAGTCCCAAAGCAAAAATCTTTCAAATGTATCTTACCAAAACTGGTCTTAAGCTACTACCAAATCTTTGAACCAGTGGCAATTGTAAACAGTCTTTTTTTTCACGAATACATTTGAAAGCATCACAGCTGATCAGTCAGGTGTATCATATGACCTCGGTGACCATAGTGAATCCAGTGTCCAGGATATTTCAGACAACATATACACAAACATTTTCTCCTCGAGTAGTTGAAGTTGAATTATAGACAAAAAATAGGTCAGAACATCTCCAAAATTGCAGCTCTTGTGGTCGTCTGTGGGCTGCGGTCATCAGGGTCCAACACCGGGGAACAGGTGAAGCATATTCTGATCGAAAAAGTGAGCGATAGTTCTGGGAAATGAGTTACTGCAGTGCGGTTTGGGACTTCTTATTATGACCACCGATGATAGAAAGTTGGTTGGTGCACTTTTCATCCTATATTAAAGTCCTCCTCTTCAGACATAGTCCTTCCTGTTGTATGAGCTTTGAGCCACTGATCTTGGCGCGGCTGAATACGCAATCCGACTTTGGGGAGGGAAACTGTACTTCAGTCCCTTTTCCTCTTGTGGGGGGCAACTGCAGCAAAGGATGCACCCCCCGATCAAGAGCAGAGCGGCGGCGGCCCATCCGAGGTACAACGCGACCCCGATCTCCATCTTCTGCCCAGACGGTATAATGGGACTGTAAAACTCGACCACGATCGTATTCGCCGACCAAGACACCGGAACGAGCAACGCGAGGGACGCCGTTATGAAGGCCCCCCCCGAAGAAGCCATCACCCGCGCTTTCACCCCTTCGTCTGGGATACAGTTGGTGCACTTGGCCCCCACAGTTGCGATCAGAAGCGCGAGGACCCCGATGATTATAGAGACGACACTAAGGGCCCGGGCGGCTTGGAGGTCTTGGGGTAGAGCAAGCATGGAGTCGTATACTTTACACTGCATTTGCCCCGTGCTCTGGAACACGCAGCTCATCCACAGGCCTTCCCAGTAAACTTGAGCAGTCACGATGTTGGCGCCGATGAACGCAGAAACCCTCCACATGGGCAGGGCGCAACAGACTATACTCAGAATCCATCCCAAGGTGGACAATGTGACGCCGACGATCTCGAGAGCTAAAGACACCATTGTTTGTCCGGAAAAATACCACAACTTTCTGTTTAAACGACTCCAAAATCTCACAATGTCTTGTCCTTCACTGGTAACTCCAAAATGTGCTGTCTTGTCTTCAGTCTTCCGTTGCAAAAATGGTCTTGTCACTGTGATGCCGCCTCTCGCTCGATCAACCTTATCTACTTATTGTTTTATTGCTCAACGGTCAAGCCCACCTGAGGAGTGACGTCATTTGATAAATTTATCCAATCAGATCGTGCTGTACTTGTAGCTCTCCCGTGTGTGTGAGAGAGAAAGGAAGGAGCGCAATGTGCTTTTTTAAAAATAAAGAGTCATTTTATGGGTTGACCCTTTACCCATGGTAGCGCGGGGCGTGTCTACTTTATTACTGTGAGGAGGTAATGAATGTCTAAGGAAAGGCTTGTTATAGTTGATGGGTGACCACACGCACGTCGCACAACATACAAACATGGCTTTTTTGTTTATGTAATAGGTGAAATTAATTTGATGTTGCTACTGTTTTTGAATATATTTGTCAGTGCTGGAAAAACAACTGGTAAACAGGCTTCATCTTTATTATGTTGCAGTAAGGTTATGATGTTAATGATAAACTAGAGAATCTAAAAATGTATTTTATAGGTCTATACAACTTTTATGGACAGGCTAGGCTGTCCATAAAAGTTCATTCTCAGTGATACAAGACATCTTGGATTTTATTGTTATCAGTTTCACTAACTATCAGTAGTTAGTGATGCATCTCCAAGGACTGAGATCCCAGGCTGGCAAGATAGAGCAGAAAAGATGTGAAAATGTAAAAGTGGGGAAAGGATGGAAGGAAGGAATGAAGCAAACATCTACGGTCAATAAATACGGTGATAAAAGTTTCCTGGTAAGATAATTTGTGTTGAAATTATATTGGAGTAATTCCTGGAAATATCCTATATATGGTAAAGGCCTAAGATAACCTTTTGGTGTTGAGTCATTTTGACACTTTCAATAGAGTTTCTTTTCTGTACTGTGTGTTACGGCACAAGCTGATTCAGGAGCTATGCAGGCTGTATATTCCACAGCTTTATCACTGCCCGACACAGTTTAAATGCAAGAAGAACTGATATCACCACAACATATTTGCTCAAGAATAACCGCGATAAGAACACCAGATAAAGTGTGATCATTTGTAATAATTGTGAGATATATGACACAATCAACCCCAAGTCCCAGTTAAAAAAAGGTAAACATAGCACTTCTCTCAACTATTGTTTGGCCAGAATACAAGTGAACTACCTTTGGAGTAGCTCCAGTAGCCATGGACTGATATGACTGTGTTTTTATAGCTGCCTCATTAAACTCAGCATGAATGTTAGCTTGGCAAAGGTGTGTACATATTCTATGAATTCACACTGTACAAGTAGGATTACCATAATTCTAGTTATTGTGTAAATGTGTTATAGGTTAAAGGTGAACGATATGCAACTTCTTTGGTGGAGGGTTCTTGTCTTATGAAGGTGGTGCCACCAGGCCGGTTTACAGGCCACATCTGTGGAGCTGTGACTCTGCTTACTATAAGAATACATGTCTTTCAAATAATAACACCTGTAATTGATTAAACGCAAGATTGATTAATTAAATCCCATATTATGGAACATTCCAAGGAAACCAATCAGATCTCCATGGAGATCAACAGGTAGCAGAAGGTTACAAATTGCACCTTTAAATCCAATTAATAATTGAAATAAAGCCTGCAAGAAATATCTTCCTTAAATGGACAAATATTATTGATATCTTTTAATTTAATAATTTCAAATTGGTGGTGCACTATTACTAAACTGGGGCTGCTCAATGGGAGGTTGCAGTATAATTTATTAAAATTAAATGGTGATTCATTGCAAATGAACCCCTGTGTCATAACGCCTGTCACAATTATTATTATTTGCTAACATTAAAATAATATAACACTTCTTCATATGACCAAGCGACCCTATCAACAATAAAATGTACCTTAACCTTGCAGATTTGACATTGCACCAGTAATCTTTGGAGGTGATATCTTTAATCCTATTTCTTTGGCAAGAGTGCTGATGACTTAATGTCACATAAGCGTTGATAATTGAGTTTCGGTGAGTGCAGGATTATCTGTTTCCTTGTTTACTCTGAGGTGTGGACCGACTGTGGAGTGAGTACAGACTGTAACTGTTCCTCCTACAGGCTACTGCTGCTTAACATGACTTAATATCAAATGTGGTAATATGTTATGTGTTGTGTCATTACCTGCTTTGTGTGAATGATTAAGTAAGGGTTTATTAGACTTGAAAATGATCAATGGCAGCTAAACCTGAAGTAACCTAAATCCAGATGTCATAAAAAAATAAAATTATGGCTCCAAAGTGGAAGTACTGATATCGAGAGACGAAGGCCAATGAAAGTAGGTTTCAAGGCTATCAGGAATATCAACGCACTATAGTAAAGAAAGTCTCTGTACGTGTTGAAACTGATCCCCTAGAAATTAGAAACCTAATCTAACATAAATAGGACCTTTTTTATTTAGGAATGGTCTGAAGAATTATTACAATTCTTATAGAATTCTTAAAAATAATATCAAATAATTGTATTGTTGAAAATATGATAGAATAAAGAACAATGAATCTTTGAAATTGGGATCAAGCCTTTTCTTCTGTATCAAAATTGAGTTTGAAATTGTAGTAATGAGCAATGCTACAGGGACTTTTCACTGGTTCTGATTTTTTTTTGGTTTACATGACATTCAAAGCAATAATCAAGATTCAAGTATGCATGCGAACACGCCTGTTATCTCTAAAATTTATTCCTCTTACGAGAAAAGGGGAACTGAAACTCACAGTCGAAAAGCAGTCTATTACATTACTTTTTATTTTCTGTTGTGTAAAATTTGAGCACTATTGCAACAATCCAAAACTCCAAAATTGAATGACAATGGTTGTATTCTCTATAGTTCTGTACTCCATTTTGTATTAATATTCAGGCCAGTCTCTGTGTAACTGATACCACTGACCTCATAAACCATGATCTGCCCATGTTTAACTGCTCTCTCTGTTTGAGCAACAGTATCGCCATTGTCTACTCAATGCATTAACCCATCACTGACGTTTCACTTTGCACGGGGATTTCCAATGTCAGGGTTTATGAACTCGGAGTCTATAGGAGGCACTGGTCATTAAATAAAACTCAGTTGGTAAAGTCCTTTGAGGAGTCTTTAAAATGAAATGAAATGTATGAACACACTATTTTGAATAGTGGGAGATGGTGGTAAACATTCACAGTTTTATACTGTGTTGTCTGTACAAATAAATATTACATTCACACAAATCAAAGAAAAAACAAACTATTGTTTTTATAAAAATATAAATACATACATAAAAAATATATAATAATAAAAATGAAATAAATCAATACTGATAAATCAAAATCAGACCTGGTCTGTTATGTTGTTATGTTGTTATTTTATATTGTTGAAGTATGGCTCAAGATCTTATTAGGGTTCTTGATGAAAAGTTTAAATTGGGCACAACAAATACATGGTGAACAAATCCATGGAAATTAATTTCATCATCTCTCTCAATCTATATCTTCATTTTGACCTAAATATGTAATCACCAATGGAAGATCTGTGTGTGTCCCAGTAACTGTTTCAACCTTCAAATCCAGGGCACACCTCAGGTGCAGCTGTAACACTGTGATGTGGATGATCCGCTGCCCTCTAATGAACACATCTGAAACTGCAGAGATTTTTTCTTTGGTTCCAGGAAGTGTTGCAAAATCCTTACACACACGCACACGCACACGCACGCACACGCATGCACACACACACACACACACACACATACACAGATCTACATAGATACACAGACACATAATGGCGTGTCTGTGTGTGTATGCGTGTGTCACACAACACGTTGTATTTGACCCTCTGCTACCGTCCTTTGAACTTTATGAATAAAATTGTCTGTTCATTCATGTAACAATTAGCCCTCTGTGTATGTGGCAGTGCGGTCCCCAATGAACTATATGTCATTCTCACTGCTACTTTTCATCTTTTTTAAGTGTCTAAACTTTAAATTCTCCACACAGAGAACCATATCTGTTCAGTGAAATATCAACGACTGTAGTTGGAATGATTTAAATTAATTGCAAATGTTATAGATCAGAGAACAAAACTTTACAAAGTTGAGTCTGGTCACTGGTGAATGTCCCACTTTTTCACTGATACCACATAATTGCCATTACCATTCCTCTCTGGTCATTATGAGATGAACATCATGTGGTGTTATTTCAGTTTATTATCCAGTCTGCTCCTACATGTCCTACCACATACAGCAACATGCCCCTCTTTTTAAGTAACTGCAAAACAATCTATGTGGTTGGAGTGCTTGCTGGATCACCACTAACTAAAGCTCCAATCAGATGCTCTACAGAGATCCTGAGTGGGCAGAATGACTTACAAGGTGAGAAAAAAGATGCCATCTGAGGCACTCCGATATG
The DNA here is from genome assembly GCA_000787155.1 of Scartelaos histophorus. Taxonomy (NCBI): domain Eukaryota; kingdom Metazoa; phylum Chordata; class Actinopteri; order Gobiiformes; family Gobiidae; genus Scartelaos; species Scartelaos histophorus. Next base: position 48,420 of record KN509931.1, read on the forward strand.
CTTTACTATGATTTTATTTCATATCAAACGCCGTTGATTGATTAAGTAACTATTCCAGTGATACTATTAACAACACAAATAGTATGTGGGACAAGTGACTCACTGTCAACAAACTAATAACCATCAATATCTGGGCCATGATGAAAAGACCTGACACTTGACCCTGTCCCATGACATCATCATGTGACATCCCCAACCAGAAGACCATATTTGGTCCTAGGCACAGTCAGTCTTTGTCATTTGAAATACCTTTGTCTCCACTTCCTGCTGCTTAAGGTGAAACGTGAGATGAGGAATGGAAACCTTTGTAAAAGAATGAATGAGGAGCTTTCGGTAGACTTTTTTTATTTTAAGAAACGTTTTAAGTGCACCATATTGGTTACATTTAAAACAGTAAACACTGAACAGTATGACACTATTATAGAATAAATAATTCCCAACATATCCAACAAATGTATAAATTTTATTAAAAAAACAAACAGCATTTAATGAATTTGATAAAAGCAACTCATAAAAAGACAGTCCAGACTGGCAAATGTTCAATCACTGGTTTTGTAGTAGGAACTGCAATAAAGCTCTATTTCTTTTTTGATATTGATAGGATTTTTGGTTGAGAACCAGGTTTTATTTAAAAGCTAATTTAATTAATGGAAAATATTTATTTAATAATCAAATGTATACTGCAAATGTATAGCTTCTTCATAACAGGAGGTTTATGGAGCTAAGTAACAATTGGGTATTTGTGAGTATAGGTCTATTAATAATAACAAAAGTCACAAGAATTATACTGTTTTATTGTTTTACTTACTTTATTATTTTATTTACATTTATACAGAGTTGTAATTGTATAGAGAGAATGATGTCTTACCATTTTGCATAGAAAGTACAGGTGGAGGATTGTGTTCAGGTACACCACAGGAGGAGCATCGGGGGGTGTGACCGGACCAGCAGGTTGCTCTGACGTTAAACTGTTGTTTTGCCTTTTTTTTTGCTCCTCCCCTTTTCACAGTGGACATCATATCTATCTGCATCTGTGTGTCCTCACTCAAAGACAAACTCACCAGACTACAGACTTCAAGGACCGAGACTCTTCACAAATCTATTTTTGAGAAACTTTTACACCAGCTTTTTACAGTCAAACATGGTGTCCACTGGTCTACAGATGCTGGGCGCTGCCCTGGGCGTCATAGGATGGATCGGCGCGATCATCGTCTGTGCTCTCCCCATGTGGAGAGTCACTGCCTTTATTGGGAGCAACATTGTCACCTCACAGACGATCTGGGAGGGCATCTGGATGAATTGTGTGGTCCAAAGTACTGGTCAAATGCAATGTAAGGTCTATGATTCTATGCTGGCCTTAAGCTCTGATCTCCAAGCTGCTCGAGCTCTTACCATTATCTCTATTGTGGTTGGAATCTTGGGAATTCTACTTGCTGTTGCCGGGGGACAGTGCACTAACTGTGTGGAAGACGAACAGTCAAAAACCAAAGTTGCAATTGCCGCTGGGGTGGTTTTCATTGCTGCCGGAGTCCTGTGTCTCATTCCTGTCTGCTGGACGGCCCATACCATTATCCGGGACTTCTATAACCCCATGCTGGTCAACGCCCAGAAGAGGGAGCTAGGAGCGGCTCTGTACATCGGGTGGGGGGCGGCTGCTCTCATGCTGATTGGAGGTGGGCTGCTCTGCTGTGGATGCCCCAAAAAAGAAGATGGGCCCTACAAGGCGAGGTACATGGCTGCAAGATCAGATGCATCGGCGCCTGTGTCTTCAAAGGACTATGTGTAAATAATCTAGCAGGTTTAATGGACAGAACGGTGCTATTCAGGTGTGATTGATGGTCAAGTGTGTTGTAAAGCAAAAACTAATACCTCATGTGAGGGAGGTTTGGAAATGAGCAGTTGACAAAGGAACCACACCTAACACTTTGTATGCGCCACTTTGTTTCTGTGTTTTCATCATCACTGTTGAATTGTTTTCATCATTTTTAAACATGGGAAATGTTAAGATGTTAAATATTTGTTTATGTTATTATTTTATATGTTACATTGTATTTCATTGTGTCATTATGTCACATTTTAACTGAATCTTGATCTGTGTTTACCGTTGTGTGTGATTAAAATACTGTAAATAAATATTTTGTTTACAAATGCTAAAAGTTGTTTTGTTTGATAATCTTTATACATTTGCTGGGTTTTAGGTGATATCACAACATTTTATAGGCCATTTATATTTAAGGCAGCTGGGGATAGTTAAAATGGATATTGTTAAAATGCTGTTTTTTGTTGTAATACAGTGACTTCATGGGTGTAGTCAATAATAGAAATTAAAATCAACATTTGTGATTTTGCTTTTTGGTTTCATTTCATGGCAAACTACAATGTAATCAGCAGGGAAAACTGGCTCTTGCTGCCATCTAAGAGTCATCACATGTTAGAATCTGAAAACCACCATAAGTTGGACCTAGATGTAAGGCTAGTAGTTATAGTAGTAATAATCAAAGAAGTACTTGGGAGACTAGACTGTAAATACTAGACAAGAATAAACTTCATGTGTCACTTGCATGAATCAGGGTAGGAACATAAGCACAATGAAAATCCCCTTCAACGGCATTTGAGCCACATCTATTGTCTGTTGTTCTGGTTTTGCAGGTTTAGGTGTGCCACCAAATTAAATTGCTGGAGAAGAAAAACTGGTTTCTCTTCAAACAGGCAAGGTTAATGTGAGTCACAGGACTACTGTGGCTGTTTGCTAAGAGAGCAATGAAGGATTCTGGGAAATTAAAATCATACCAACTGAAGTCTGTAGCTTTGAAAGACTTATTAACTGTTCAATGGTGAGAAAATATAGTTGTAAAAAGGACTAAAGCATTCTATTCTTTTCATTCTATTCTAAAAATTATAGGGGTAAACTTAAAAAAGTGTTCCATAGCATCAACACAGCAAACTACCGTAATTTCTGGGCTATAAAGCGCACCTAAATATAAGCTGCATTTTGACTACATTTAAGAATTGTACATATATAAGCCTCACTTGAATATAAGCCGCAGGTGTCCACTTCTTCAAGAAGGTTTTCAAGTTCGGGCCATCTGCTTTTATTGCCTCTGAAAGTGTTTGTCGTCTGTATGAATCGGTTAGTTGTGCTGCTGTCGTCACCGTCTCACCATCGTCTCACTGATGCCGAGTTAACGTGCAGCGGCTTTATGTCCTTCTTCAACAGATCTATTGCCTTTAACTTAAAAGCTGCATCATCTGCATTTCTCCGTCTGTTTTCCATGAGGAGGGTGTGTGCATTGAAGCGCAAAATAATTGTTCAAAACACAATCAAACAAGCATCTTCCTCTGCGCATCCCCCACCCAGTTGCTCCCCACACTCTACTGCACATGCCTTCTCCAAGAGCCGCTGTCGGATCTTAGATCTTGTCAGTGTCTTGTAAGATTTCAGTGGATTTCAGACTCTCCCGGGGGCAGGGCTAAGTTATGGATCAGGTATTTGTGGACGTCCGACTGCTGAAGTTTGAGACATTTCTTCTCGTCATTTACGCCACATCTGCATTTAACGCATACGGGTAGACATGTCCCCCTCACTAATGTTCATTTAGCATCATCACTTATTTTAATCACACGGCGATAAACTGTTATAGTGAGGGGGACATGTCTACCCCCCCCCCTCACTAATGTTCATTTAGCATCATCATTTATTTTAATCACACGGCGATAAACTGTTATAGTGCTGACAGCATCGCTAGCTAACGCTACAACTTCATTTAAACCCTAGATCCATTTGTTCACTGCATAGACAGCGGCGTTTTCTGCACTTGCACATCCACTGTGTTGCACAACAAATAATTTGTCCATATATTAGCCGCACCGTGATATAAGCCGCAGGGCTCAAAGTGCAAGAAAAAAGTAGCGGCTTATAGTCCGGAAATTACGGTAAGTATGGAGTTAGTTTAAAATGGAACTACCAATTTATCTATTGACAAAACATTAACCACATACAATGGTTCCTTATGGCTATTTAGACTTAAAATAAATTCCTTCACCATTGCCATTTGAATGTGTAAACCCTGTCTGTGAAGTCCAGTGTTTGCCCACAGCCTAGCCCCTGTTTGTGTGATCACAGGTGGGACCTACAGCCATTGTTCCCACGCTGAGCATTGCTTGAGGTAACAAAAACTATACACATTGAGAACAATGAGCACAAACAAAAAACTGGGAGCTTTTTGGTATCAGGTCTCTATCTTTTGTGCTCTAACTCCACCCTTAACCAAAAAGAGAGGCAGCCCAAGTCTTATTAAAAGATCAGCAAAACCGAAAGACCATTTTGAACCTGTGAACCTTCAAGTCTTCACGGTCCCGTCACAAAGGGTGTAACAATGGCTTCTCAGGGTCTCCAGATTTTGGGCATCCTGCTTGCGTTCATCGGCTGGTTGGGAACGATCATCACCTGTGCTATGCCTATGTGGCGCGTGACTGCTTTCGTTGGAGCGAACATCGTAACTGCTCAGGTCATTTGGGAAGGCTTATGGATGACCTGCGTAGTCCAAAGCACTGGCCAGATGCAGTGTAAGGTGTATGACTCACTGCTCGCGCTACCTCAGGATCTTCAAGCAGCTCGGGCAATGGTGATAATATCAATAATAGTTGGGATTTTTGGAGTGCTCATGGCGATAGTTGGAGGCAAGTGTACAAATTGCATTGAAGATGAAGCGTCAAAGGCCAAAACGTGCATTGTATCTGGAGTGATTTTTATCATTGCTGCTTTTCTGATCATTATACCAGTGTCCTGGTCGGCCCATGCTGTAATAAGGGACTTTTATAACCCCATCCTTACCGCGGCACAGAGGAGGGAACTGGGAGCGTCACTGTATATTGGATGGGGTGCGGCTGGACTGCAGTTACTTGGAGGGAGCCTACTGTGCAATAACTGCCCTCCCAAAGATGGCCGACCGTACATGCCCGCCAAGTTCATCCCAGCGAGGAGCATTTCCAACTCTAATGCAGACTATGTGTGAGCGAGGGATCAGTAAGAAGGGAACCATGGTGGCAGCACACACCAGTGTCTAATCACTGAACTATAACTTGTTCAGAAGTAGGTTCAAGCTATACGGCCATTTCACATGTTTTTGTCTTTTTTATGCTTGTTATTTGAATGTCTGAAGGAACTATGGTAAATATCTGCCAAAATTATCATAATTTTAATCCATAAACACATTTAGGTTCAGGGTGTTTTTTTATTTCATGCATTCTAGTTCATAAGAAATGAAATATACTTAAGACGTGATTAAAATTACTTTTGTAATACATGGGGAGTATTTGCTATTTTACTGGACAATTTATTTTTAACTATTGCAGTTTCTCTGTGTGTCTTGTTTTTGTTGTATTTCTCAAAGAATGAATGAATGAATCACAGTACAAGAACAAATGCCTCAAATGAGAGATATTTACACGCACTTATATAATATGAATTTCTGTGCCCTTGTCTTAAATTCAAATGTCTCTAAATAAATTGTTTGTGAGATTTTGTTGAAAATCAAACAAAGGAATGTATAATGCATTGATTGGAGCTGATTAATCACATTCACTCTTAATAGATCTATATTGCTGTGAAACATAATGATATTTGAAATAATCTTCTCGTGTTTTATGGTGATTAATAATAAAAAAAAAAATCATTACTTGTATGCATATTTCTTTTCTGATTTTCTTAGTGCTTTAACAATATGACACATGACAGAACTATCACAATCATATATATACGAGCATGATTGCTTCTAATTTTCTACTTAGCTTTTTCTAACAACAAAAAAAAGGTCAGGATACAATATGTTTTTTATGTAACTTGTGCATGTGTTGTGTGCATAGACTGTATAAAGAAGTGGAGTACAAATAAGGGAGAGCGTGACGTCACCCAGAGTGTTCAGCTCCAGCCAAAGCTCACAATGCTGCCACTTATAGGAGCAAATTTGGAGATGAGTTCCATATTAGAAATAGAAATTTATTCTACAACATTTTAAGACTAAAATGATGAGGCTCACAGCTGCAGTTACAGTGAGAGGGGTAACAATTTTTTTAATCGATGAAGCTGGAAGGGCCCCCATGCTCACTTCCTATGTCCATTTCTATATACGGCTTGTGGTTGTGTGTGTATGGTAGCCATTATTTATTGAATTCATTATTGCATTAACACTGCATCCACATTCTCACAAACTTCAAGAATCCACTGAAGTATACTGATGGAAACCCTGTGTATCTCTGCCTATTATTTGCCCTGCTCTACTCATCACTCCCCCTCACTCTTGTGTTCAAACTGGAATTTACAGTCAGGATCAGGTCTAAACTGGACCAGACTGGAGACTACAGTGGACCTTAAATGCTTGTTGCTAAGGAGCCGGTACCTCCTCTCAAAGAATGACAATTTATTTACACTGTGGCAATAGGAGCAACATCTGTCCAGCCTGAGACACTAAGAACCTCCTAAATCTTATAAAGTGGTTTTGCCTAGTTGACATATTTAAACCTCCAAATAGACAAAACAAAAGGCCTTGTTAGATTTAAAATATCAGACGGGTGAAACAAAAAGCTAAACGGTGTGGAGATGTTTTATTGTGTCCAGGGCTGCAGACTGACTACAGCAGATAGTGAGAGAAAACAATGAAATATGATTCATGCAAATAAGTAAATTTAGAATTGAATATAAGGGTTCTCAATAAACTGGAATACAAAATACAGTTTTATCTCTCATAAAATGTTTTAAAGATACAAGGTTATAACACAAACACACACATTTAACATTAACCACAGTAAAACAATTCTCTTTTTTTTCTCATTGCCATTATATTATATTGTAGAGCACATTTTATAATTATTGAGTTAACATTTATAGTGTTAATAGAAAATATTTAAACATCTATTTTGACCACTAATATAATATTCAGTTTTACATCAACATCAACATGAATTTTACATAAAGAAGAAGGTAGAAAAAGTTTGGTTTTACCTTGTTCTTTATCCCAATTTAGCCCACATTAAGGCCCAGCCCCATAGTGTGAGAAGCACAAGTTTATGTCATAATAGGTTTTGATTAATTCATATAGCAAAAACAAACAAACAATAATGTTAGTTTATTAGTTTTATTAGAGCAATCACAACAATGCAAATAGAACATGCACAAATACAATTACAACAGGAATACGTGAAGCAACATCTGATTGCTAATGAAACTGCATTTAATCTGAAAGCCCAAATGTGTTAATCAAATTAGTTTGAGAAATGTCTTTCAAAAGTTCCAGTTCTTTCAGACAAACTCTTTTGCAGGTGAGGTTGACTTGGGGGAGTACTTTGGTCCGCTGTATCTGTCCTCTCTGGTGGGACATTGGCAGCCGAGCAGTGCCCCTCCGATCAGCAGCAGGCCTGAGGCGCCCCATCCCATGTACAGACACGCCCCCAGCTCTCTCCTCTGAGCATCTGGCACCAAGGGGTTATAGAAGTCCTTTATGATGGTATTAGCCGGCAAAGACACAGTCACCAGGCACAATGCTCCACTCAAAAAGAAGAAAACCCCAGCTGAAATCGCTACTCGTGCTTTTGCCCCTTTGTCTCCGATACATGTTGTGCACTTGCCTCCGACCACTGACAGCAGTATGCCAAACAATGAGAAAAGGATGGCAATGACAACCATGGCTCTTGCGGCTTGGAGATCCGGAGGCAGCGCCAGGAGGGAATCGTAAACTTTGCACTGCATTTGACCCGTGCTCTGAACCACACAAGTCATCCATAAACCCTCCCAAATAGTTTGAGCGACCACAATATTGTTCCCAATGAAAGCGGACACCTTCCACATAGGCAGCATGCAGATGAGGATATTACCAATCCATCCCAGAACAGCCAGACCGACGCCTAAAATCTGCAGCCCCAAAGATGGCATGGTCGCATTTAGTCCTCTCAGCTTGTGGATGTTGAGAAAGTGGTAATGTTTTATATGGGCTGCAGAGTGCTGCCCCTATTCACTGGGTGGGCTGTGGCCTCAAACAGCAAAGACACAAACATCTATCACACTGACACAGGGTTCAGTGGCCCTGAGCAACAAGAAAGACTTCAACTGTGGGCCTCATTCAAAAGGACTGTGCAATGCTTTATTATGGCCACTTTAAAAGAAAGGGAAAAAGTTCAGAGTATGAAAGTGAGACAAAATCATGGCACGTTGTCATGTACAATGTCAATTTGACTTGTTTATTAAAAAAAATGCATTTCAATATATAATTTTAGTGATTTGAATTAAATTAAACTTAGACTCAAAAAGCACTTGTGGCTTTATATTGTGATGTAGCTTTATATTGTGAAAAGATTTCTCCCTGTCTTTGTCTTTGTGTAAATGAATATACAAACACCTGGAAATGTTCAAAGGACAGTGTGCCTCCTACTGGAGTTAATGGACTTTACTAAACATGCAGCTTTAACTCTTATACAATTTCTATACAATTTTAAAAAATCATCTCACAAAAGCTAAACTTTCCCATATTTAATTTACTTGATTGGCCTTTTTCAATAATTTTGACTCCAAAATCTCCATGCTGCTCCAACACCCAACCTGAAAGTACAAAGCCAACGACAAAAACCATCACCTACTCTTAATTTTCTCACCTTTGGGACATTCTAGACCGCTCAGTCTTTAAGCCACTGAAATAAGCTATTGGAAGTTACGACACATGCATATGAACAGCTTCTGAGAAAGACTTAATGAAGCAAGAGAGAATTCAGAGAAAACTGCATATGGCATCTGTGATCATGTACAATAAGACCCAAAGACATAAAAATAAAAATCATCAACTGGATTCACAATTTTATACACAACTAAAGACTCATGAGCCAACACATAAGCAGAACAAAGATGAGAGTCAATTGAAAGAACAAGAAAAGATTTTCCAAAAAAAACATGCTTTATCTGTTGTCAACTTGGACATCGGAGAAGAGAGTGCCCTTTACTCCATGAGTCTTCTGCATTTACACCATCTTCTCCAAGTCAACGTGTGACCTGAAAGCCACTAAAAACTTTCAGTCTGAAGTAACCTGAAGCCTATGGATTTTTTTCTTGCTGATTACTTATCCTTGTATTTTAACATGATAACTAGAAACAAGTTATGTTAACATTGTGTGAAGGTTTTTTACACTTAGATATTATCTAGCATTGGGAACTTGAATGTAGAAGGAAGCACAGAGTCACTACAGCGAACTACCAAACAGTCACTGAGTGAAATTCCCTCTAGCTGTAACTAGTGAACAGTCAAATGGGTGAAAGTCCCTGCTCTGTGAGATTCCCTGCGTAGTTGAGTGTAAAGACAAGACTTTCTCACGAGAGAGAATAAATTCAAGAGAGCAGTCAAGAATGGAGATATTATGTATTGTAAATATAAAATGTATGAAGACAAATGTAAATTTATGTATGTTTTGAACGGTGGCATCACAAACAAAGAAAAAAAAACTGACAAAAATGAAGAAAAAAAGTGCCCCCAGAAGTCAACTGTATGTTTGTGTGTCCCGGGGACCTGATCAGACAAACTGTACAATGTAAATTGTGCAGTGTCTGAAAATCTGTGTTTAACATGTGAGCCTGTGTTGACAGTGTCAGCAAGAAAATAGGATGCAGTCAACGGATTCACTCAGTTTCTTGTTTCTTTATATATTTCTTTATTAGTATTTGTTTTGTGTTTTTGCTTATTGATTTTTTAATGTCTTTAAAATCCAGCTGGTACCAGAAAACTCCTTAGTAAACTAAATGAAGGCCTTATCAAAGCCGGGTGTGATCACAAAAAACTTGACTTATCTGACTTGACCAATCCTTGATGAGTTTGTGCCTATGAATTTCCTTAATAATATTTTTGTTACAGGAATGCTGCACACATGTTGGTGCAAATTATTGAATTTACCAGGCTGCGAGGAAACAGCACAAAATGATCAGGTTTTTCATTTATCACATTGGAAAACTATTTTAAAAAGTGTGGTTTTGTCCATACAAAATTTGGTCCTTTTATGATAACAAATAGCTTTTAAAGTTGAAATTATCAAAATAGTTAATACCAAAATGTAGCACAAAAGTGTCTGAAATTAATGAGCCCCCCCCAAAAGTAAAATAAAGCAATGCACATCAAATTGATGTCCTAATACTGCGCATATGAACTCAGTGATATAAAGTTGATTATTACTTTTTTGAATGATTCCAGGGGAAAATCACATAGAACATTGATCCACAACTCAGAGTCAAAGCTCAAACTTCTGTGAGACTTCGAGCTCCACACACTGCTCCACTCAGGTGAATGTGTTTGTCTTAATTAGAACAAACTGACAAATAACTGCGATGGCGGCTCCAACTACACTTTCTCCCTTTTCAGTGCAAAATATTACAACAAAATCACATATTTACTGCATGATTTTAGCATGATCTAAAAACAGTGCAATTTTGGTGTTGGGGGTTGATTTGTTATTTGTCCACTTATTTAAAATAAAGGGATACACACACTAAAAGGACGTACTGAATACATCAAATGCATAAACAAAATAAAGTATTCCAAATTCACTTGAGATCTATGCAGGCCACATCTCATTTCTGCAGCCTTGCTTCCATACTTCTACATTTCTTAATTTTTCAGCTCTCAGTTGTGTCTGAAGAGAGAGTCATTTGGTAATACCACGCCTCGCTCCTCATTGGCCCATTCTTCCTAGTGGGTGGAATTTACAGCTGAGGAGTTGAGGAGGCAACAGCCCTGGAACCTCATTGCAGCCACTTAATGGCCACAGGTGTCCTCAACTTTCCAATTCCCAAACCAACCAATCAGCAGCCAGCATTCTGCCCACTGATCAGTTTAAAAGCAGCAGTTCTGAGCCCCTGTAGTGTAGTGTGCTCCTCTTTGCTGGTGCTGTAGACGGTGATACTGTTTGAATCCATTTATACAATGGCATCTGCTGGCCTCCAGATTCTTGCTGTCTTTTTGGCTACTGTTGGCTTCATTGGAGACATCATTATCTGCGCTCTGCCCATGTGGAAGGTATCTGCTTTCATTGGCAACAACATTGTCACTGCTCAGATCTTCTGGGAGGGCCTCTGGATGAATTGTGTCAAGCAGAGCACCGGCCAAATGCAGTGCAAGGTGTACGACTCCATGTTGGCTCTACCCCGGGATCTTCAGGCTGCCCGTGCCCTGGTTGTCATCTCCATCCTGGTCGTGCTCCTGGGTATGCTCCTTGCTGTCGCTGGAGGAAAGTGCACCAACTGTGTGGAGGATGAGGCGGCCAAAATCAAAGTGGTCATTGCTGCTGGTGTGTTTTTCATCGTCGGTGGCGTCCTGTGTCTCATTCCTGTCTCCTGGTCGGCCAACGAAATCATCCGAAACTTCTACAACCCTGTGATGATCGATGCCCAGAGGAGGGAGCTGGGGGCGTCCCTGTTCATTGGATGGGGGTCTGCCGGGCTGCTTTTGATTGGCGGGGCCCTTCTGTGCTGCCAGTGCAACAAGAAAAAGGACGGCAGGTACTCTGTCAAATACTCTGCTCCTCGCTCAGCCACCAGTACAGGTGCCTACGTCTGATCACCAATGAAGTCTGCACACCAAGAACTGAACTGACTTTTACATGTGTTTTAAAATTGTTGTTTTAAATAAATTAAAACTTGCCATTTTACTGGATGTCTTCTCTCTCTGCAGCTAAAATCTAAAGACAAACGGTGTATATTTGCTTTTAAGTACTAGTTTAAAACTTTGTAGCAATGACCTCTAGCCTTGTTGCTGCCTTGTTGTGCATTAGATTTGACGCTTTATGAAGGGAAAACCTGTGCCCCATTGGACATGATTCTGCTAGTAGTGCTGTAACTTTTAATCAAGATTAATGGAAAGGTAGACTAACGACAAAATGAGGAATCTGCTTTGAGGAAGTTTTGTCCTGTAGACTGACCATCCATGCAATATATTGGCTTACCAGTTCTCAACTAAATTGGTGTCTGTCTGTGGCCCCCTAGTGGCCTCTACAAATATGCTTAATCATTCATTACTAGTCACTACTCAGGCACTACTACAGCATTTATAAGAAAAGTTACCTTTAAAGTGGTTACAAGAACCTTTACTCAGCATTTTGTAACTTAGTTTAAAAGTTGATGGTTTTTTTTGATTCCCAGAAACTTTGTCTTAATACAAAACTTGTTATTTAATCTGTTGGGGACATTTATCCACAAAGTCTTTTGTCCACTATCTCTCCCCCTATTCTTTCACACAGAAGGAATCAGGACAAGCAAGAAACCTGATCTACAAACTAACTTTAGTCCCCTCCCTTTTGCGCTCATACCAGCATTGGAGTGACAACATCAGTGCTGTTTACGCTAAACTTTCTTGGTTCCTTTGGTCATTTTTAAATCCATTTATGCATTTTTGGATCTTAAAAACATGCAAACCCAAATTGTCGGGATCATTTTGTCAATCATCGGCTTTCTTGGCACTATCCTCATCTGTGCACTGCCCATGTGGAAGATGTCTGCTTTCATTGGATCCAATATTGTGACTGCGCAGGTGTTCTGGGAGGGCATCTGGATGAATTGTGTGATCCAAAGCACGGGTCACGCTCAATGTAAAGCTTATGACTCTATTTTGGCATTGCCTCAGTCTTTGCAGGCTGCCCGGGCCCTCGTCTGTGCCTCCATAGGGGTGAGTGTGGTGGCTATTGGACTTACAGTGGTTGGAGCAAGATGCACTAACTTCTATAGACGTGAGAGAAGAATGAAACTCAATATTGGACTGTCAGGTGGAATTGTGTTCATTATTGCAGGGGCCCTATGTCTCATACCTGTAAGCTGGTCAGCACATAACATCATAACTGGATTTTACAACCCACTGACCATAGAGGGACGTAAAGGAGAGCTGGGTGCATGTATTTATGTGGGATGGGCATCCGGAGCACTGCTGGTCATCGGAGGAGGGGTCCTGTGTAGCACCTATGGGTGTTAATATGACATGGTCTGGACCTCAAAATGGACTTCTCCAGCTCTGTTTCAGTGTTTATAGCACTTTGATGATTTTGTACATAAGTTGGACTAATGTCTCCTTTCCATGATTTTAACTGTGGAAAATAATCATAAAATATTAGAGAAATTACAACTGTATCCACCACTTGGATAAATACAATGCACATAATACACATACATTTTTCGATAAAACATTAAATATTTCTGGACAAATATTTCAAATTCTGCAGTATGATTTGAGATTAAAGTGAATTTAAAATTACTACGTTACAACTTTTCATGTGTAGTTTTGAACTTTTGAAGTGAACTATTTTAGTTTTAACTGTATGTGTTGAAAATGGTAAAATATTGTATGTAGTAATGTATGGATAATGATATTGCTGCAAGCTTGAATTAATGTATCATACTATATACTATATATAGTATATAGCTAGTATAGCTATTTGCCTAGATGATTGATCTTTTGTAATTTAATTGTCTGATTTGATAATGTTATCAGATTCACGTTTTATCAATACACTTTGTACAAGTCAATTTGTATTTGTAACTGATGTTGTTTTGGTGGCATCTGGTGGTAAAAAATAGACTGCATTCTAGTGCTGCATAGTAAGACGTAAACATCAATTTCACATATCTCCAAATTGTTAATTGAGGTAATTTTGATTTAAATGTGAAGTGTTAAACATTCTTTAACATCCACATAAAACCATTTTTAAACTCTAAACCCACCTTATGACTTTATAGGGCTGATTTAGTTGGGAGATCAATACATAGGACTTGTTTAAATTTACACAAAACCTTGCAGAACTAGACTTGTATTTGACTCCAAGGTGTTGTGTGAAGAGGTGCCTGCCTTTGTTTATCTACTCTCAACAGACTCAACCCAAAAAACAAAACAAAAAAACCCAAAAGGAGTCAGGTGAGACATACAGTATTATTGCATAGCAGTGAAAGGGAACATGGCTGGACGGGGGAGGCAGATGTGGGGTCTGACCCTGTGTTTTGTTGGTATTCTGGGGGTAGCTTTGACGTGTGGACTCCCAATGTGGAGAGAGACATCCTTCGTTGGAGCCAATATTGTCACTGCTCAGTCGGTAAGATGCAATGCTTCTCTTGCTCAAGGGCTGTATTTTCTTGTAAATTAGAATATGCTTGAATGACAAAATGACTCAACATGTATGCAAATGTATCCTTTAAAAATGAATCTCTCTATGACTGATGCTTACATCATTGTGCCACAAGTTTACCTTTAGTGTCACAAAACACATGCACACATAGTGAGGCAGCAGTAGTGTTTGTCCACTGATCCGAATATTCAGATTGTGCTCTTGACATAAAAACATCACTGGTTAAGCAGTCAGATCCCACAGATGAATGGTGTTGTTGTGTCCAAGACACTTAACCCACCTTGCCCCTCCCCCCGTTACCTTGAAGTGCAAATGTTACAGTCAAAAAAAAAAAAAGGTCCAGATGGAGTCAGGTGAGACATACAGTATTATTGCATAGCAGTGAAAGGGAACATGGCTGGACGGGCCATGTGCAGTGTCAAGACAGTTAAGACACCTCACCCCTAGTACCTTGAAGGTGAAAAAGGGCTATAGAAAAATGTGACCATTTACTTGGGTGAGTGAAGTGTCTTGTTCCAGAGTACAACAGCAGTGCTGCCTATCCACTGTTAAAAGCTGGGATTGAACCCTCTGTTTCTGAAAAACACTATATTCTTTTTTAAATGTAAAGAACATATACCTGATTGGACAATACAGTGCCAGCAATTACAAAATATTTATTTGGCCTTGATTTCATTAGAATGGTCTCAGTAAGGTGCATTTCTAGTCCCAGCCTTTGTTAGATGTTTGTCTATGACCCTCCTGCCGTGTGCTGTAGGTTTGGGATGGTCTGTGGTTGCACTGTGTGGTGCAGGCCACAGGACAGATGCAGTGTAAGAGGCACACAGCCCCGTCTCTGACAACAGACCTCCAGACGGGGCGCGCCCTCACTCTCATCTCCATCATCTGTGGCTTCCTGGGCTTCATAGTGGCGCTACTCGGTGGTGGAGTGCTGAACTACGTAGAAAAGGACCCTGGCCGAACCCTATATGAGCGCAGTCCGACAAGGAAGAAGGTTTACATTTTATTTATCACTATTGGGCAAATTGAAAATCTTTTTACTTTTTAGTCCAATAATGGGCTTGTACTTCAGCATGCCACCCTGACATTTTCCCAGTGTGCGGCAAATAAAGGTTATTTTATACATAATAAAGGCTCAGTCTCAGTTTTTTCAACTTTGTATTTGAGACTGATCCCTAAACTGAAGAGCATAATCTAAGTAGCACAAATGCCCCCTAAATTTTTGCAAAATTAATTTATCTCCTAAAGTGCTTTTTTCTTCAGCCACCTCTGCTATATAACCATGTTAACCATCATTTTGTTTATTTCAGGCCCGTATTTTAGGTGGAGTTCTGTGTGCTCTGTCTGGTGTACTGTGTCTTATTTCGGTCAGCTGGTCGGCTGGCATCACCACTTTAATCAGCAATGATCCCCTTGTGGTTGCGGCCATGAAACGCGACATTGGTTCCTCTGTCTACATTGGCCTGGTCTCCTCTGTGCTGCTGCTCCTGTCTGCACTTCTCATTGGTTTGGTTTGCTGTGAGAAAAATACAATAAAATACAATACTCGTCCTCCTTCATCAGACTATTCACATTACACCTATTCTGATCATTTGGGCAGACAGTGGACAGGTATAAACCTAAATCCAAACAAGTGGTATGTGTAGCCAGATAATTGTTTGTACAATCATCTGGAGTAAACAACAAGGTATCCTCGTCTATTGACACATCCTGCTTACTTGTAATGTCTCGCAAGACTTTACATTTCATGTCTAAGAATCTTAACCTGTTAAATATAGTTCTAGTCTTTGCATTGTTGTGACTGAACACCCATAACTCAGATAACTCATGGTCAAAATGAATAATGATGATTAAATTGATAAATTGTTTTACCTGATTTTACAAACCTTATGCTCTCTTTCTGTTTTATATTTATGCTCCGCTTTTTCTTCATTTTAAATATTGTCAATACACTTTATTACCAAATACAATTTGTAACACTTTGGTCTATGATTCAAACATTGCAACTCATGTCTTGGGTATATTTAAAACTATTCCTAGATTGTTTTGTACATAAAGCTTCATGTCATGTGTTTCTTCCTGATGGTGTTTCTTCTGCTGAATGTTGTTGTAATGTAATGGTACTGTTGTTTATTCAAATTAAATAAGCATCACAATGTTTACTGGCTCCTGAAACACATCTAATGATCTCATGCAGTTTCAGGTGAGTCTCACTCAGCTGCAGTTACACACCAAAACCACAAGTGGCGCTTCTTTAGGAGTTCCTCAGGAAAATGCCCTTATATGGCAGATACTTCTGAGCATTTGGAATGACCTGTGATCTCCCAATATGGCAACATCCTGTGACTATAAAATTCCCATAAAGAACATTGAAACTAAAGTTTGAATGTCCATTTAGTGTTTCTATTAGTAAGAATGTAATGGAAATATGAAAAGAATGAACATGACTGAAATGAGGACGATGATTCAATGTTAAACTTTGTGTTTTCTTCTAATAAGACACATTTTGTAGAAGACAAAATTATTATTGTTTTTTATTTTTGAATAAATGTGACATTTACTCACATTTATTCATTATGTTTAGAAAATTCATAATTAGTCACATTATGTAACAGATTATTTTATTGTTCTTCATTTATAGCATAGGCTCATTGAGTAATTAAAATTTAAATGTTTAAAATCCCACTTTTGAGGATAGAGCAACCTGCTTTTATTGCATTTAAAAATAATTTCATGTAGTTGGAATTTACTCAAAATAACCAATTCATGTTTACTTAATGTTTTTGAACTTATTACTCTCTGACCTACTTTTTGATAATAGACTCACAAGTTGTTGTTATTTTACTCTTACAGTTCTATGCTACCATTAAATTTAATTATTCTTACCATATGTTTCAATTGTTCTTCTTTAAAAGAACCTCTCAGTCAAGTTTTTCTGCATTTTGACAGAAACTATTGGCCCCTCCTCCTTCTTCAACTACAAGTACTTAAACACACAGCACAAACACTCTCCACCCTTAACCATCTCATAACAACTAGCTTTTCTTCTTCCTGCTTTTTTGAAGACTTAAACTTACCAAAATGGTGTCCACAGGTCGACAGATGCTGGGCTTGGCCCTTGCTATCATTGGATTCTTGGGGAGCATCATCATTTGCGCTCTACCCACATGGAAAGTCACTGCATTTATTGGTGCCAACATTGTAACTTCTCAGGTTATTTGGGAAGGCCTCTGGATGAACTGCGTGACCCAAAGTACTGGTCAAATGCAATGTAAAGTCTATGATTCCCTGCTCGCTTTACCTCAAGATCTGCAGGCAGCAAGAGCTATGGTTGTCATTGCTGTCATCATTGGAGTCTTCGGCATCCTACTTGGGGTTGTTGGTGGAAAATGCACCAACTTTGTAGATGATGAGAGGCAGAAGTGCAAAGTTGCCATTGCATCTGGAATTGTGTTCATTGTGGCAGGAGTGATGGTGTTAATTCCTGTCTGCTGGACGGCCAATACCATCATTAGGGACTTCTACAACCCAGTCATGACCAACGCTCAGCGGAGGGAGCTCGGGGCCTCTCTCTACATTGGATGGGGTGCGGCTGGTTTGCTGTTTTTGGGTGGTGGTCTCCTCTGTAGCTCATGCCCTCCCAGTGAGGACTACCCTGTGAAGTATTCCAAGCCGGGCTCCATGGTCAGCAGCAAGGCCTATGTGTAAGAGACAAGAGACTGTCAGAACATGGACAATTCATGCTCATACAATTGTACATATACAATGATATGAAAAATATGATGCATTAATGTGGTTTGTGTGGTAGAACAATGTCTCTACTGTAAAAATACAATGATAATAGACACATTGTGAAATGGGCTTACTATTTTAGATGTTAAACCTGAATTCAATTCAGTTCAATTCAATTTATTTTTGTATAGCCCAAAATCACAACAGTTATCTCGGCGGGCTTCAATTGAATTGAATGATGAATTGAATTGTGGCCTCTGGTTTACAGTATTGTACTGTAAAAATAGTGACAATAAGTTTTTAAGAAATGTGAATCCACCATGCCTCAAGGTTATTTATGTTTTATTTGAGTTTCCCAGTGTATTTTACACATAAGCTTTGCAATGTCATGTTAATTTAGCAGATCATGCATTATGCAAATGCATAGCAAGTGGGAAATCTAGTGCTAGTAGAAGAATAGACTTGTATTATGTTTTTTCCCCCATAAATATTATATGTACTTATTGTGTTTATGTGTTTACTTATATATTGCGTAGACTGACTTTTTGACTTTATGTAAACTTTAAGCTTTTATAAACTTTTTTAATGTTGTCTGAAATGCATTTGTACTGTTTAAAACAAAGCTCACTGAACATTTTGTGTGTTATTCTCTCAAAGTGAGTCATGAGTTCTTTGCTAAATGTCTAAAATAAACCTTGGTTGCCATTAGAATAATTGTGTGTTTTATTCCATATATTCCATAATCATATGTTAGAAATTGTATGTGTTCTAATAACCTCTTTGTGCTTGGACTGTGTACATGGCCTTCACTTGTTGCTTCACTTGTTTTGGGACAAAACAAAGATAATGTGGCGTCTTCTCTCAGACCAGAGAGAAACAGCAGCACCCAAATTCCTGAGTGCAGATGCCGCACATGGACAGCAACCAAATATTAATCATACAAAACTGTACCATGTATAATTGTGTACAATGTTATTACTAATTTTCCCCCAACCTTGAAAGTGATAACATCCATCCATTGTAACTAGGGACTTCCTAAATAAAAGTGAGGAGACGGCAGATAGAGATTGTAACTGAAGTGACGCTCTGTTCGTTCTCCTTGTGAGTAAAACTGAATAATCTCTCTGTATTTGTTATACATGTACATGTATAACAAATACATGTATGTATCTGCCGCTGATACAGTGGTAAGTCTGGATTCTTCCAGGCAAAATACACAGTCATATATACTGTAAATCCTATGAAGACGTATTATGTAAAATTATTTATGATTTTAATGATGTTATAATGACATTCCATCATCATTAGCTTACTCATTAGAGTTGTATTTTGATGGATTCATGCATCAAAGTACATTCATGTATTGTCCTGTATACATTTGAGGCTTGAGTGTTTTCGCCCATCCCATTTCCACCCACTGTCCTGTAGTGACACCTGTCATTATTCAAAGAATTTAGGTCATACATGTGGGGTTAAAAAAACTCACTGCTATTGTTCAAAACACACATATGAAAATGTCC
This sequence comes from Scartelaos histophorus, assembly GCA_000787155.1. Classification (NCBI taxonomy): domain Eukaryota; kingdom Metazoa; phylum Chordata; class Actinopteri; order Gobiiformes; family Gobiidae; genus Scartelaos; species Scartelaos histophorus. The sequence goes on from KN509931.1 coordinate 67,802, forward strand.
CATGTGATACAGTGATACTAATATAGTTATTTAAGTAATATAGTTATTTAAGTTATAGATTTAGATTTAGTCTTCCTGCCCTTATCTTTAAAATTGAACATTTGATTGTTTTGTGTTTTGTGTTGTGTGTTGCGCTGAAACCAAAAAAAGTTCCTAACTCGTGAATTGTCTTCACTTTCACTGGTCATGGCAATAAAAGTTTTCTGATTCTGATTCTGATTCTGAAAGTTATGGCTTCTTAGTTTAGCAATTTAATGGAGCTGTTAGTATTACTGAGCTGTTTTTGTTAAATATTGTAGTTTACAATGACCAAAATTAATCTAAAACAAATCTTAGACTTTTAATTTAATTTTTTTTTTTACTAATTATCCCAGCATAGTCCTTGAAGAAAAGACAAAACTTAATTACTCTGTACAGTGATACCAGATGACATGACCTATAAAATATTCAAACTAAACTAAAAGGTTTCACTCTGTAAAGCAGCCTGTGTGAATAATGTGTGTTTGGATACCGCTGTGGCACTCGGGGGTGGGGAGAGCATGTTTTAAACAGGTTTTTCTGCACACAGACTCGGGCAACTAGAATGAAACCAATTTTGTCCCACAAGATTTTGTTTCACCAGTTAACTCTGCTCTTGTTCCACCATAAAGACAGCACAGAGAAATTTTTATTAGGGCAGTCATATTGCTATTTTACTTCAAGTACTTTTTTAATACCCTTAAATTAGAGAGAGAAAAAAAATATATAATGTAGATTACAGTTGTGTGTATGTAAAATATCTGCTAGTTTATATTTGAAGACACATAATTATACAAGAGTTGTATATCTATTTTACAAATAAATAAATGCATTAAAAGCATATAAATAAACAACAGCTAAGCAATACAGTACAATAATGTGATGTCATGGTTGCACCTGTTTCCATGGCAGATTCCCTCCCTCCTCTCTCAATAGAGTAGGTGTGGTCCGGTAACACATGAACAGTAGCACATACGCTCAGGTAACACAATAGAAACCTGCACTCCACTCAAGAGAGGAAAATGAAAAGTGGTTTTAGACACTTGAATGAAACAACAAAACTGGACAAAAATTGTTGAGAAAAACTTGACTGGGAAAAACTGCAGGACAGTCGGACAGATCTCCGTTCTTGAGGAAGATACAATGTTGTAAACAGACAAAATGGAGGTATGTGAACAGCACTGAGAAGCAGCAGAGTCAGAGTCAGAGTCAGAGGTGAGAGGAAGAATTTGAACCATTATTTAGAGACTTTCAATATGGCATCCGTTGGGATTCAGATGCTCGCAAGTGTCCTTTGCTTGATTGGATGGGCTGGAATGATCTTCGCCTGTGTGCTTCCAATCTGGAGGGTGACTGCTTTTGTGGGGAGCACAATTGTCACATCTCAGACTGTGTGGGAGGGCATCTGGATGACTTGCGTGGTCCAGAGCACAGGACAGCTCCAATGCAAACCCTATGATTCCATGTTGGCACTAACATCTGATCTCCAGGCTGCCAGGGCGTTAATGGTACTCGCTATCATTACAGGTGGTGCCGGATTGATTCTGGCATTCATTGGAGGCAAATGCACCAAATTTTTGGACGAAGAGGGTCCTCAGACAAAAAGGAAAGTTGCTATTGCGGCTGGAGCGGTTTTGATTGTGACCGGTATACTATGTTTGATACCAACTTCATGGGCAGCTGGTGCGGTGGTGAGGAAGTTCTACAGCGCTGCGATTGATGCCCAGAGACGAGAACTTGGGGCTTGCCTATACATAGGATGGGGATCTGCCATTTTGCTAATGCTAGGAGGAGGTTTGTTTATAAGTTCAGCATGCCCACTCAAGTCCCATGATTCAGACAAGAACCCTTCAGTGAGATACCTCGTGGTCAGATCTTCAAATGGAGGAAGCCAAGCGGGGTCCCACTACAGGCTTCCATCGGTGCAAAACCATCCTGTAGGAGCAATGTCTAGAGCTCAAAGCTACGAACAACCAATGAGCAGGTCCAATGTCATGTACACCGGGCCACAGGTGGGAGACAATCAGCCAATAGCAGGGGAGTCGGAGAGGTCTTGGGCGCCATCGACAAAGTCCCAAATGAAGCGCCCTGGGTCGGCCAAATCGGACCTAAGCGAGGCGTCGACAACAAAGTCCCAATTGAAAAGAGCTGAGTTAGAGGAGGTGGCAGAGTTGGCCCAAAGTGACAATGAGGACACATCATTAAATCCAGCCAAAACATACTTATAACTTTTTTACATGCTAAATGTATTCTTCTGTATGGACAATTGTACTTGCATTTTTTAGATGTTATTTTTTAAAGTTTTATGAAGGACAAAAGCAAAATGTGACAATGTTTGATTTTGTAAGCTCCTTTACTGTCTAGTGTTGCTTCTATGTAGCAACAAAGTAAAGATTTGAAAGTGACATTTTTTTATTGACTCTAGATCAGGTTTGTCACAACTTTTTTCCACAGATGAAACATATTCTAAGCCTGAAAGATTAATTTTAGATCTGTATCACAATGCAGTGTGATGTTATTGAGGTACTAGTGCTAGAATTGCTTATATTTGCTGTGTGTATGCAATGCTTATGGTCATTTGGGCCATTTTAGAAGAAGCCACATTTGTGTCCAAGCCATAGTTTGTCCTCTTGACTGAATCACAAACTTCTATATACAGTCTGTGGTTTGAATAGAATCAAATTTTAGTCAGTGTTTAAGTTCAATTTAATATGCACTAAAATCTGAGATGAGTAATGTACTTTGATTTAAATAATTTATATTTTAGAAATGAAATAACTACTTTTACTATGGCTAAACAAAAAGCGAAACAAAAAATATGAAGATTCTCAGAAAATGACCAACATAAAACCAACTAGAAGCACTCTTTTGATGTGAATATCTGCTTTGACTTCCCCTTCCAACTGTGACAAGTGAAGAATGCTGTGTCAAGTCTCACACTAGAGTGCTTTTTGGGTGATCTGATGAGCATTGTGGGAGGAATGATTGTCTTAAATGTAATTGTTACTTGTTAAACGTACAATTGTCTGCCTGTATTTGACATAAAAACCCTTATATCAATAAAAACAAAGAATGAAAGAAATCCTACAAATTGTACTTAAATTATATTATACAGTGGCCTACACAGATAAATTAGCCTAATAAAAATTTTAACCAATAGCAAGTAGTTTTGTGAGGGGCAATGACAGAGTTTTAAAAATGTAATACTGTTGTCGCAAATTACAGCAAAATGTAAATCGGTTTTCTTCTAGTCTGATGATTATTCACATGCAGTTTTTGAGCATTTTTATTTTTTTTTAAACATGCTTTTTACATATTTTTACGTTGTTGGCTATTAACACTTAATGGACAAACAGGTTTAACAGAGACTGGTTCATCCGTGTTAAGTACACAGAGAATTTAAATAGGGATAGAAGAGAGTTTCAGTAATTCACCATCAGGAAATACTTTGTTTTGGTTTTGCTTATTCAAATGTAGCAACGACGAGACTGTTTAGCTAGCTCTTCCAAACAACCTTGAATTGCAATAAAGTATATAAAGTTTTCCCTCAGAAGATAATAAATATACCGGTATATATATATATATATATTATATTCACATATTCATAAGTTGATTGTAACGAGCAAATGCAGAAAAATACTAGGCCTAATTAAAGCTGTGAATCTTCCTCATTGCTGTATCAAATCCTTCTGTTTTAATTTGTCAAAATGTCAAATGAATTAAAGTAATAAAGTAGGTTAATTACATTTTGGCCTTTACCTTCTTTGATAAGGCGCCTCCTAGTGGTGAGTCGTTAATACCACATCCAGAGCTAGTGATGCATTTACTATCAGCTTGAATATATCATCTCTGGTATGCGTGTATAGCCTTATAGTTTCATTATCAAATTGTGTTTTTTATACGTTAATTATTTCGTGATGGGGTATTCATAACAAAAATATAAATCACATAAATATTTCTAATTTGAGTGAAGACAAACAAGAATCATGGTACACACTGCCACCTGGAGGACAGACTTCTGAAAACTCTTCACATAACTCTTCTACATAACAAAAATAAAATAATACATTTAAGTTATGTAAGCAAGCCAAAGTCTTTGCGTACACTGGGAAAAGCAAATTAATGAATTACAATTAGACTAATTCCCAAGACCGTGGTATGTTTGATGCTCCCATTTAAGTTGGCTACATTACATTTGTTTTATGGCAAGGAAAACTCAATTCCACATGATTCTGATCTGCCATGTAAATTTCAGATTGCACTTTCTTATAAAGATGGATTGTTCCAGAAACGCTGTTGTTGTAATTGTGGGCAGAAGACTTCCTCTAGTTCTGCACCTCATTTTGCTTCTCACAGTCCCTGCTTCTCCATCTGTTCCAGCTCCTGCACCAGTGATATATACGGTACTCATATTTTCCCTGGAACTATTGCAGGTCATGCAAATGTACCCACCTGAAGTCAATGTATGGAGGCACATCAACAATAAATGCAATTCTTACTGAGGTAAAACTGACCAGGTTTGTAGACATCATACAGGTGTCTGACAGTTCTGTACTGAAGCATCTGCTCTAAGACACCCAACGCTTATAACAACATTGAATGAGGCTGCAAGGTAAAAACAAAAAAAAACCCCAAAAAAACAAGGACTGCTAAATCATTTACTTACGTTTATGGTTCAATGAGTCAAGATGTATACATCTTGGCAACAATCTCATGACCCATTACATTTGTTATTGAATCAAAGCTGAAGGACGTATTTAATTCTTATGGGTTCACTGCTAGGCTACTTTCTCAGCTAAACAAACTCAGCACAAGAAACTTTCGTAAAGTGAGAAGGCTGTGAAAACACAAATGCATTAGATTTCCTAATCTAATGCCTTTCTATTTTTAAGATATGCAGATATTATGCTGCCATCAACATAGCAGCACACAAGTCTCAACTGGAGATAAAATAATGAGGCTGCTAAAAAAATTATGGATACTCAAACAAGCTTTGGCAAATATTGGGTTGATGTTTACATTAGTAAAGTGATGTATTAGTATTTATGTTATGTATATGTTAACCACATGCCAGTACAATGAAGTTCATTTAATAATAATAATAATAATTCCTTGCATTTATATAGCGCCTTTCAAGACACCCAAAGCGCTTTACAGTCCATTATTCTTTCACTCCACACTCAGTGGTGATAAACTACTATTGCAGCCACAGCTGCCCTGGGGCAGACTGACGGAAGTGAGGCTGCCAATTTGTGCCATCGGCCCCTCCGACCACCACCATCATTCACGCACACACAACTTCCATACTAGGCAATGTAGGTGAAGTGCCTTGCCTAAGGACACAACGACAGCTTTTACCACTGGCGCCCCACTGCGGCACCTAGGACATTCTGTATCTCCCTCTTTCCTAAGTAGATCCAGTTGGTTCAATCAGCTAAATCTATGGCTCGATCACCGCACAAGTGACCAGACACAGTACATGTAAAGCAGGCACATCATGACCAAAAGCTACAAGATCCTACAAATCATTTAGAAATATGTGTATTAGAGACAAAAAAAATGTCGGAAACCACTGGTGTAGAGAGTCAACGTTGCAGAGATCAGGTGGAAGGGAGTTTGAGGCAAGGATCCATAATAAGATCTTATTATACTTCTATGGTTCCAGGGATGAGGAGCAGAGCGGCTGAAAGCTCTGCCCCTCAAAGTGACCAGGTGGGCAAGGGAAACACAGATGAGAGATGAGGAGATGTGGAGGGAGCAAAATTATGTGGAGATATGGAGCAGATTGAAGAGGCAAGGAGAAGCAAGATTGTAAATCGCCTTGAAACATACGTGAGAAATTTGAGTTTGAGTTCTGAATAGTGAGCCAGTACAGCTGATGAAGGACAGACGTGATGTGATGGACAGAGGGTGGTTCTAGTGATACGGGCAGCTGAATTATGGACCATTGGATTTTATATTTGAAATGTTATTAAGATATGCAGACACTGTTCTGCCATCCTATGGACGCAGCAGCACACATCTAACCTGCATCTCATCTGAACACGATGCTTCTTAAACAATGTAGTATATTACTGTACTTGTTCTTTACAGTCTCTGATAAAGGTAGACGACTCCAGAAATGTAGCCCTGTTCATCACGTGACACGGCGCGCTCCCATTGGTCCACGGGCAGCACTTTGACACTCCTCCACAAACCCTGCTCCTCGAGAGTCCCCAGCTCCTGCTCCAAACTGGCTTTGTACACAAGATTTCCTTTATTGCTTCTAGTTGTCATACAGACGTAGCCTCCTACATAGACACAAAGAGTTGAGAGCAGCATAAGTAACATTTTACATGGGAAAATTTCACTGCATTTGAATAATGAATATTCAATAGACTTTCACGTTTGACCTACAAAAGTGAAAAAGCCCTTTTTTCTTATTCATTCCAACTAATCAAACTCTTGGAATTAATCCAACTATCCAATCATTTAACCATTAATAATGCCATTAGTGCTACACCACTGACATACTGCAAAGATCCTTTGAGTTAAATCAAACTCACCTGGTTTGGTTACCATACACAACTCTCTGATCACTTTAACAGGGGCCTGCCCATCACTGAGTGCTCCAACGATCATAACAACATCAAATACACCTGCAGCAAAAAGAAAAGGGCCATGTATCAATCAAACTTTATTTATAAAGCACTTTTCATACAAAACGTAACACAGAGTGCTTTACAGTAACCACATTTCCCTCCACCCATCCAGCCAACCACCTACCCACCCTCACAGCTGCCCTTCCCCACACAACCAGAGCATCCAGACCGACAGTCACACAGGAAACACTGGAAATCCTAAAAGTGATAAGGGAATATGAATTGAAGCTAAAAGTATCTAAAATAAAAAAATAAATATAGTAAAATATGGTAAAATATGTATTAAAAAAACCCATAAAAGTATAACAATTTCAATCAAAAGCTAAGCTAAAAAGGTGGGTCTTGAGCCTACTCTTAAAAACATGAATGTCTTCCGGCAGACTGTTCCATAGACAGGGGCCGTAGTGCTGGAAAGACGCCTCTCCATGAGTGTGTGTCCTGACTTTGGGAATGACCAGGAGCTGCCGGAGGAGCGCAGGGTCCGCGAGGGATCGTAGGGTAAAAGCAGTTCAGAGAGATAGGAAGGCCCAAGACCATTAAGACATTTAAAAACTAGTAAAAGAACTTTAAAATTGATCCTGAAACTCACAGGGAGTCAATGCAGTGATTTTAAAACTCTGGGCTTTATCAGGACACGTGCTGCTAAATTTTGTAATAATTACAAACCTGAAATACTCTTTTTGGGAAGACCAGAGAGCAGGGCATTACAGTAGAGTATTCGACTGGTGATAAAAGCGTCAGTGTCTCCGTGTTGGCTCGAGAGAGAATGGGGCGGACTCTGGCTATGTTTTTTAAATGATAAAAAAACATTTTTGTGATGTTCTTAATGCGTGGAATAAAAGTCAGTTCAGAGTCAAAGATGACGCCCAGATTTTTCACTCGAAGAGATGAGTTAAAAGACTGTGCCTGTAATTTGGGTAAAAGTTTCTCTCTCTGGGCCTCAGGACCAATAACTAAAACCTCAGTTTTGTCACTGCTTTGAAGGCAGTGAAAAAGACCCCTGCCTGAAGAGAGCAATTCATCATGATTAAAGGCTCATCCTTAAAAGATCCATAAAATTACTTGGGGTGGGAATCGGATCTAAAAGACATGTTGTGGGACTCACTGAGGAAAAAACTTGTCAAGCATCTCAGCATTAACCAGGACACAGCTCACAGAGAGAGTCAGTGGGTGTCAAGTAAAATGTGATAAAATCAGGGTTTAAAATGTTATTGAAGGTTGAAAAGAGAACTTTTGGATTATTTTTGTGGTTGGTGATTATTGTGGAAAAGTAATGATTTTTTTTTTGTGTTTCTTATTTCTTTATTGTAGTTTTTTTCTGGCCTCCTGCACTTAGGAGGATTTGTCCAGCTCTTCATTTCTCCATGGAGGTTTTTAGTTTGGTTTTGATGTTTTTAGTTTTGTGTGGGGTGACCAGATCTAAAGCACACTGTAGTTTACTGTTAAAACTGTCAGTAATAAAATCACAAGAAGCAGGTAAAACCAGTGGGGGATTTTTATCTAAAACTTCAATAAAACTTGCAGCCACTTCAGGGGTCAGTCAGAGTTTCCTCACAGTTCTCACAGAGGTTTCCTGCTGTATAAAATCAGTGATATTAAAAAACACACAGTAGTGGTCAGACACAGCCAAGTCAACAACAGAGGGCACACTAGTGGTCAGGCCGTAGGTGACGACCAGATCCAGAGTGTGCCCCCTATTGTGAGTCAGCTGTGTGATGTGTAAAATCCATATAATTAAGAAAAAATAATAATTAAAAATTAATTAGCAACTGGGTCTAAAAAGCAGATTAAAATCACCGGTTATAATAATCATATTAAAAGGAATTGTGTAAAATAGATAAAAACTCAGTGGTGGTCTGTAAACTGTGACGCATAAAATTTGGGGGTTGCTAAAAACAATTGAGTGGTGTTCAAAACAGTTAAAATTGTTGAATAAAATAGGTTTGTTCATATAGAAGCAGTGCCACCTCCCCTTTTACCATTTCTAGTTGAGAAAACGAAGTTAAAAGTGGGTGGTGAGGCCTCTGTGAGAACAACTGCTGCGTCTGCGCCCAGTCATGAACCACGGATGTTGGGGTGTAGGCGGGCCTTTTTAAAAAGTTCAGGTCTCTTAAAAATGGGATAAAATTGCCCACATAGGGGATTTTATTGTCTCTACAGTAACTTTTGAGCCATATATGCAATGCCCTTAAGTGGCTGAACTTCACATCACCAAAACAAGGTGGTGTAAAAGGTCCAGAGATGACACAATGTTTGTGTAGATTGTGGATTGCAGTGATGAGGATTTTGAAGTAGTCTTTGAGTGTTGCTGACTGCTGCAATTTAAGATTGTTGTTTCCAATATGAAAATATACTGTTGACACTGTGGGATAATCGCACAAAGTGGTGGGGGCGGAGTCAATGATGTCCTTCACGAGAGCACCTGGGTGACAGGAGGTGTGGCTGTGGTATATGTATATAGGCAATAGATAGATCTGCATGTCTCCTACAGTTAATGTTTGACAGTACAGCAGTAAAAGCTACCACACACTACACAAGAATTCTTCGTTTTTTTTTAACTCTAGACAGAAAACAATTGATGTGAGGTGTGATCACAATTTAGCCTGTGGTACACAGACATGTTCCTCAGCAGTATTTGTGATTGGAGATTTAAAATCTAATTTCATCTTGTTTAAGAAAATGAAAATCCTGTAGTGTGTGTGGTGGCCTTAAATGTTTGAAATAATCATGATCTCCATTATAACCCCAATAAGCAAAATACATATAGCAGTTACTTATAGCAGGTCTGTTACCATGCTCAAACGGTAAAGGTTGACTTCCCAGCATGCCAAGCTTCAGATCCTGGTACAACGTGGTGTCCTTAGCAATTTCCAGCATGGCCTTACTGAAGTCGATGCCCACAAAATGACCAAATCCAAGACTCTGCAGCTGAGCATGAAACAAAGAAGAAACAGCAATGAGTGTAATATTGTGCTACATTAAAGAATTCAATAAACCTACACTTTTGAGGTTTATAATTCTTTATAGCATATCTGGAATCCTTTAAGAGGGTTAATATAATCAACCAGCTAAACTAAACCAACTGGTCTTAAAATTTGCATTATCTAAGAGGACGTAGAATCGCTGTAGTGTCTCCAATAAAATGTGTCCAAAACTCCTTGTCAAAGCCTGAGCTCGTCAGAAGCTTCCCAGCTTCAATGAGAAACTGCTGCCACAATGGGCAGTGGGAAAAACAGTTGTGCTCTTTGACAAGACGCTTTACCCACCTTGCCTAGTTAAAATGTTGTGTGGCAATGAATGTTGGTGGCAGCCGCTGGCGTAGACTGGCAGCCTTGCTTCCATCAGTCTGCTGCAGGGCAGCTGTAGCTACAATGGTATTTTATCATTTTACTTCTGGAAAGCACTATATGAGCTTACATCAAAGCTTACAATAGATTTTCTAATACTATGAAAACACACATTTTGAAATATTAATGTCAATACTTTCTGGATACATATGTTTAATAAATAATGCAGTTGTAATATATTACCTGTTTGGCCACCAATCCTGTACCACAAGCCACATCTAACACCATTGCTGTGTTTCGGTCCCCAATGAAATGAGAGGAGACTGTTTTGGCAGCAATAACTGGTGCATAGTACTCCAACACTGACACATCCTAATACAACAAAACAATACACAGTTATTACTTTCGGAGAATGAGCCATCAGGCATTAATTACTCCATGGTTCTACCTGGTTGTAGGTCTCGGCCCAAGCGTCATAGAAGTTCATCTTTTCCACTGCAGATGTGTCCGCATGGCAGGACAAGATAACCTCTTTCACGCGTTCAAACTCATCACTAGAGGATGCCATTACAACTAGAAAAAAAAGGGGAAAAAAATCCAGATTGCAGTTTTAAATATATACGAATTAACCTTAAAATAAACCCTGTAATTAAATTATATTTACACACATAAAATGCTAAATATTTCATAAATGATACATGTTTCATTCATGTGGTCCAAGGGAAATCGGAGTAACATAACTAACTTAGGGCCTTGCTCCACTGCACACGTCAACGCGAAGGCGGCTCCACCAGCAGCTCCAGCAGGACTTGTGCGCACTGGCTCTGTTATGGCATACGGCAGCCAAACTATTCACGTTTACGTTTGTTTTTTAAACCCGTGAACACATTATTTGACGCGTTTCAGTATAAATTAGCCCGCGTATTTTACGGGGGTTGTGGTAGTACCAACGCGCGTAAAAACCGCGCAGGGTGAATTTCGGGCAAAAAAAAAAAAGCGGACACGCAAGCGTTGGCGTGTATCGAATTTAAATATATAGAGGGTTTGCATCTATTGTTGTATTTGTGCATCATCCCTCACTGCGTTTATTATTTACTGTTTTCAATCCGGACAACACTCGTTGAACCGGTCAGAGAAAGTCCCCGAGTGTTTCCCAATTGCCAGGGTCTTCGGACTGAAGAACTTCGGACTGGAAATCCACATGATAAGATTTCCATGGTCGCCTCCTCCCTTTGGCCCTGAAAGAATAAGTTAGATCCACGCATTTGGCTCATTTACCAATGATGCGCCTGTGGGTCCTTGGGCGCCTCGGAGTGCTTGAGATTGCCCTCAATGCACTGCATCTTCATCTGCAACTTTATTTTGAACTTTATTTAAGCAGTAATATGCATTTTAACTCTCAAGAGATTTCTTTAAAAAGTCGCGTTCAGGACCCTACATAATTATCCATTTACAAAAACAGCTGTAAAATAATTACAGATTTAATATCGTTCATACTTTTTTTTAACTAAATCCAAATCTAAAAATCGATTTTAATCCCTTAATTGCAATTTTGAAAACTTAAGAAACACAAGACAAGGTACACATTATATATGTGTCCTATAGAAAGTTTCAGCTTTAACCAAAATTTGAAGTTTGTGGTATTTTTAGTTTTTGTGTAGGATCAGAAACGAAAAAAAAAACACACTTAAAACCCTCAATACATAAGAAAAACAGGTGTAAAATCATCATAGATTAATATTTTTAATTGTATTCATTTTTTAAATCCAAAGATCTATCTCTGCTCTACTCAACAGAGTGTAAGATTCTCGAGACATTATGCTTCATGTGGTCCTCGGGAACTAGGGGTAAGATAACTGGCTAACGTTTAACGCATAGAAACGACCAGACACGTTTGCATTGGCATAATACTCTAATTCTAGTTAAAACTTTTCTCAGTTTAAATTACTTACCGTTTTCAAATCCGCCTGAGACTCTCTGAGCGAGTTAGAACAACCAAAGTGATAGGAGACGTATAGATCCACGGTGTGGTCCTGGATGGATGGTGTAAATATAAATGTATTCTGCAGGGTTTTTCCCTCGGTTTTGTCTGTCAGGGACCATAGACGATCTCTGTCAGGGATCGAGATTATTTTCTACTAAAATATCTACATACACCATACATCACTTGGCCATCAAAATATTTCATACTCTTTGAACTTCGAGAAAAATGAAAGCTACATAACTGAATGACAATTTCACTTTTCTGTCATTTGTATTATTATTTTCAAGCGCATGCGCGGTGCCTTTACCCTGCAGCTACTCCCCTTCCCAAAACAATCCCGAAAGTCTTCTGAACTACTGCTAACAGTTTTTCACTTTTTCGAAAGTTTATATCTCATATTATTTTAGTGTGATGTCTTATGTTTAGTTTGCTTTTTGGGTTTCTTCCCACCATGGGTACTTCTAAAAGGATTTCTCGCTTCCATTGCCTTTTATGCCATATTTTCGTGGCATGAAAAGTTCCCGAAACATCTGTTAGCTTAGCATCGCTTTCCAAAAACAAAAAGCCTCACTCACGGTTAAGCTTAACCATCAACTGAAGTTAACACCTGCGACACCCACAGGTAACGACATCCTCTCCATTGCATATTGCACCTTTTAGAGAGAGTGTTTAATTGAAATTATGTCAAGTTTAGATCACCTCTATATTGTAAAAGAAAGCATACAAATATGTAATATTAACCATGGCTTTGATTTGTGAACAGTACCCTTCGCCCCCTTTACATCTATTGTTTTAAATTATTTAACAGCAACATCCTAAAATGTCGATCCTTGGATTAAAGAAGAAACAACCAAAGACTTTTAAGGTCAAAGTTATAACAATGGATGCTGAGATGGAGTTTAGTTGTGAGGTAATAGAGACTATCATAAATTCAAATGTAATAAACAATTGGTCATGGTTTACATATTTTTTCACCAACGAACTACATATGATTAAAATAAACATGGTTTCAGGTCAAATGGAAAGGTAAAGATCTATTTGACTTGGTTTGCCGCACTGTTGGTTTGAGAGAGACATGGTTCTTTGGACTCCGATATACAGTAAAAGACACATATGCCTGGCTGAAACCGGACAAAAGAGTGAGTACTTTTCTTTTTGAATCTGTATCCTGATGATTTGGTATCTGTTGATAACATGTTTCCCCTCAAAGGTCTTGGATCAGGAAGTTCCCAAAGACTCTCCAATAACGTTTCATTTTTTGGCAAAATTCTTCCCAGAAAAAGTAGAAGAAGAATTGGTCCAAGAAATTACACAACATCTTTTCTTCTTACAGGTAAGAAAGATCTGTAGTAATTATATGTTTAAGGATGTACACAATTACTCTCTGTCAACAATTTTTGCTATTTAGGTAAAAAAACAAATATTAGAAGAAGAGATATTATGCTCCCCTGAAGCCTCTGTGTTACTAGCCTCATATGCAGTTCAAGCCAAGGTACAAAAGCATGCTTTTTCATGGTTGTTTGTATTTGTTTAATAAAGACAAATATGTAATATTAAACACATGCCATGCTGGAATATTTATAGCAATGTTGGTAGTTCTAGTGAAAACTATTTTATGTGACAAAGGTATAAGAAACATGTGTTCAGTCAGGAATGCTGTTATTGATTATTTTATTGACTATTTTAGACTTTCCTCAATGTACTGACATGCTCTTTTGCTTTGTAGTATGGAGACTATGACCCCAACTTTCATAAACCTGGGTTTCTAGCACAGGATGAGCTCCTCCCAAAGCGGGTAAGTTTTTAAGTTTTTTTTGGCTTTATGATAGTTATATTTAAGTAAATCTATCTGACACAATCTGCTCATGTGCTGCTCAGGTGTTGATGCAGTATCAAATGACAGCTGACATGTGGGAGGAGAAGATCACAGCTTGGTATGCAGAGCACAGAGGCATTGCCAGGTACTGCTGATTTTATTACATTTATCTACAGCCTTGTGTGACAAACTGATATTGGTGTAATTTTGGAGCTTAGCATCTCAAAGTCCCTATATATACCTATATCTATTTATACACTGCTCAGATAATTAAAGGAACACTTTAAAAACACATCAGCTCTCAAAGTGAAAAAAAAAACATGCTGGATATCTAAACAACAAATGTCTTAAGAACAAAAGGATGCCACCTCTTCAGCCTAATTTTATAGACACCCTGAAAATCAAAGTGAAATAATGATGTGGCAGACTAGTCCGTTTTACCAACATTTAATTTCTGCAGCTCAAAATGCTTCTCAATCTCTTGTGGGGCCCCCACGCTCCTAAGGAGACAACGGATGGTATCTTGTGTGATGCCCTTACATAGAACTGAGAGGAAATCACTGAGCTCCTGTAAAGTCTGAGGCATTGCCGTG
>KN509931.1:82150-103347 GCA_000787155.1 Scartelaos histophorus
GACCTACTGCACCAGCACACGGTCTGACATTGGGTGCAAGGATTTCATTTTGATTCCTAATGGCATTCAAAATGCTGTTTCCTATGCGGTGGAGGTCTGTTTGTCCCTCCATGGATATGCTTCCCCAGATCATCACTGACTCACCACCAAACCGCTCATGCTGAACCAATACTGCAAACAGCTTAGCATTCTCCTGGTCTTCTCTCAACTTTAGCATTCTTCTTGTCTTCTCCTGACTCTTCCACGTCTACCACAGGCGCACATGGTGAACTTGCTCTCATCTCTGAAAAGTGCAGGACACCAGTGGCGGACTTGCTAATTCTGATATGGTTTAGCAAATGCCAATTGAGCGCTGATTGTTTGGACAGAGATATTCACACCAGTGGCCTGTAGGGCACGGGCATCAGGCAGTGTTCAACCTGTTCCTTCTTGCCTAAAGGAACAGATCCTGTTCAGCTCTTCTGGAGTAACGACCTGTCTCCTGAAGTCTCCTTGATGTTCTGGAGATTGCACTGGGAGACGCATTACATTTCCAAGCATGTCAACAGTCAAAATGCGCTGTCCTGAAGTTGACAATGCAACAGTGCAACTTCTATAGGTTGAAGGAATGGCCTCATACTCCTAGTAGTGGTTGTCACTCTAGCCAAAGCCAGCACTAGTGAAAAACCAAAAAACAGGCAAAAAAGACCAAGATGGAGAAACTATATTTGTATAGCTATCCAACATATATATTTTTTTCACACTGAGATATGATGTGTTTTCAAAGTGTTCCTTTAATTTTTTTAGCGGTATATTTTATCACATTAAAATAAACAAATATTTTTGAATTATATGTAATATTATATAATAAAGTGTGCGTGTGCGTGTGTGTGTGTGTGTATAAATGCACAGTATTCCTGTAGATGTCAGTAAAGCTTTCAGAGTGATGCCTTCTGTACTTTATAATGTATTCTGTCTGCTTGCAGAGACGAGGCGGAGATGGAGTATCTAAAGATTGCACAAGACCTTGAGATGTATGGTGTGAGCTACTTTGCTATAACTGTGAGTACAAACATGTGTACCGGAGTGTCCACACCAACACCACTTGCCTGGATTGTTATCAGTCTGGCCTTGGCATCATTCGTCGCACCCCAAGCCCAGTCAATTGTGATTGTGTAATCAAATTAGTTTTATTTCAGTGACACATGTGAAACAAAGGAGCTCATTGGTCACATATCATTTACAAATAAAATTGTGTAATTGGGTGTAAATACCCGTGCATCCCTAATATATATATTTTTGGTGGATCAGCACATCAAAAGCACATTGAGCAGTAAAATACTATAATGATAGAAAGCTTAAAGAAAAGCTTCAGTTCATTTCAACATGTAGGCTCATCACATCCAGTATGGGTAAAGCTGCCCTCAGGACATGGAGTCCTTATTGCTTTTTCAAGGATGTTTCACAGTACAGTATTTTACTTTACCTATCCAGTATTTTTTGTTTTTAAAAATACTCAAAAAATTGAGTATTCTTACTGCAATTGGGGCTGCTTTTCCACTGATCTGACAAGTAACTTGGCCTGTTGGTGTCATGATGATAAGTTTGATGCCAAACAGTTACACTTTTCAGGCAAAGGAATACCAGAAATGTTACTTGGTGCACCTTTTAAGGAACTGTATGCAAGATTTAGATTTTAAATTCCATAAACTTGACCCAAATATGGGATAAAAATCTATAGCTTTTATTGATAATAATTCTAATGTTGTTTGCTGATACTGATTCATAAATGCAAAATCATTACACATTGCGTCCTATTTATTTATGTTACGATTTCCAATCAGAAAGCAGAATGAGTGTTGAGTTTCTGATTCGGGTTGCAAATTTCAATGCTGAAATCCATTTGGTGGTTAAAAGGATCCTCTCTCTGATCTGAGTTATCACTACCTTAAGTAGGGATGTCTGTTCCTCTATTTGCAGGTTTAAGCACTGGTAACCAGGTTTAATTTTTATTTTACCTTTAAAAAAAAAAAAAACAACAACACACAGGCTACATACAGTTCCTTTTAAATGCTTGAATAAAAATGCATCTGTACAAGTTTAAAATATGAATTATACTCTGAATCTGTTATGAACTACATTTGTTTTTTGTGCTAAAAGCAAAACAAAAGAGACACAGACCTGCTGCTGGGAGTGGATGCCCAGGGCCTTCACATATACAGCCCCAACAGCAAACTCAACCCAAACAAGTCGTTCCCCTGGAGTGGCATCCGCAACATCTCCTACAGCGAGAAAGAGGTGGAGTCAAAACCATTGTACCATGTACCATGATTTGGATATTTATTGTTTTATAATGTGTTATTACGTTGCACTTATCATTGCAGTTCACTATCAAGCCTCTAGACAAGAAGAAAGATGTTTTCAAATTTTACTCGTCTCAGCTCCGAGTAAACAAACTGGTCAGTTTAACTTTTGGGTTTTTGAATATTGCAACATTTAATAATCAATCATTTTGTTGAGCAGAAGTTCTTCCGTTGTAGATCCTGCAGTTGTGCATAGGAAACCATGACCTGTTTATGAGGAGGAGGAAGGTGGATTCTATAGAGGTTCAACAGATGAAAGCTCAAGCCAAAGAGGAGAAAGCTCGTAAAAAGGTTGGCTTTAAATTTACACAGAACCAGCTATATACATTGCAGCGTTCTAATTGTATAATTTATGACTTTAAAGCAAATTGCATTACTGTGTTTGTAATGGCATCTAAATGACTTATTTTTGATCTTCTCTTTCAGATGGAGAGGCAGATCTTGGCTCGAGAAAAGCAGATGCGGGAGGAGGCTGAGCGAGCAAAGGAGGAAATGGAGCGGAGACTCTTCCAGCTGCAGGATGAGGCCCGACTTGCCAACGAGGCTCTGGTGAAAAGTTTGTCCTTTTTGGGCTGCTGTGGTTTAAGGTCCCCACTTAAAATATAACAAAATCTATACCTATCCCAAGCAGATTTTTTTTGTGTGAAGTTACTATCGGCATGATGTTAACTTGAAAAACCTTATGCTTGTACCTGCTACATAGTCATCTATGACACCTTTGGTTCATTATGTTATTATTTTAAAATTTTTAAATGCAATATTCATCTAAAATGACTTAAGAAACAAGTCCACTGACTTTCGTATCAGAAAACCTCAGTGCGGAATGGGAGCTGATGTTGCTATCATCACAACAAAGCTCTGCAGCTTAAAAACTCTCAAAAGTGAAAAATTAATTTTGAATATTTAAAGATGTATTGTCTAACTTTCCTGGGAGGAAGTCATCATGGAAATTTTATGCCTGGAATGTTTCATAGTATGAAATTTCACATATTTAACTTGAATTTTTACAGTTACAGATTTACATATACATTTTTAATGGAGTTGCAAGAGCTTAATGCCTTACTTTGGAACATTACAGGCAAAGAAATAATATCTCCATGGTGGTAAGCAGATGGCAGCCCCTCCAGCATAAAGGCTACATAAATGTTTAAACTTTGCAATGAGTGCAAACGTATGAATAAATCTGGGTTTTAAGATGATTACTGTTTTGTCATTGATGATTTTGGCATTTCCTCTTAATGTCATTATTAAGAAGTGTTAAATTGAATTAGTCTAATCTTGGCGCACCCCTGTTTAATTGTCTACCTTTTGGCTCAGCTGCGTTCAGAGGAGACGGCCGACCTTTTGGCGGAGAAAGCTCAGATTGCGGAGGAGGAGGCGAAGCTGCTAGCTCATAAAGCTGCCGAGGCTGAGCAGGAGAGGCAGCGATTAGAGGTGACGGCGCTCAAGACCAAAGAGGAGAAGAGACTCATGGAGCAGAAGATGAGAGAGGCTGAGCAGCTAGCCGTCAAACTGGTGGAGCAATCCGAGAGGAGGTCAGATACACTATAGATAGATCTATAGACACTATAGATCTGTGAGCACTTTTGATGCTCACAGCTCTATAGCAATATCAAAATGTCACAATAATGTTGCAGACTAATATTGCAGACCTTTTATATTATATTGACTTTTAAGATAAAAAATATGCAATATGATAAATATGCAGTCATGTATACCTTCATTATTTTCTCACAACACAAAAAGTTTAAATAAATCAGTTTAAATCAATCAGTGTCAGAAAAAAAATATTTTGTTATTTAGGCATTTGAAATTTAAAAAAGACGGATCTTGTAATTTTTCCATTGGAGGTCTAACTTTATATTTCAGATTTTTTTGCCTTGTGTTTAGGGTACATTAACATGGGCAGAAAAAATAATTAGTTGTGTTGACATGCCCAAGAGAAATCTGATCTGGTAACATGTGACAATTTGCTAGTAGTAATGTACAATTTTCTGTGTTATTTTGGTCTTACAACATTAGTGGCCATTTCCCTTTCAAAACCTGCACAGGTCTGCATAATCATAAAGAATTCATCAGTGTTTTCATGACATTTCAATAATCTGTTTACTCCAGAAATCATATTTTTGTCTTATTTTGGTGTAAACATGCACACCACAAACTTGCCACTTATTTTGTCATGAACTTGCACAACCCGACAGACATCATAGGAATTAAAAAGATAACAAACAGCAAGGTGATGTGGTGTTTTTTTTTTTTTATTTTTACATAATTTAACTTTGGATGTTTTTGGACCTGTGCATTGATGTATTTTTCACAGAAGTCCTTTACAACATTATCTAATATTCACTTCTTCCTTACATGCCTTACATTTATTTAGTACCTTCTCGTTCCTTGCTGATGGATTGCTGTCTGCAACAGTTAGTGAGGTAAATAGGGCTCACCTCCTGGTTCTCAACAGGAATGAGCGGCATGACCTGTTCTTCCAGCTCCATTTACTGATTAATGACCTGCTAAATCTAATCTAGTTTAAAAATCACACTCTTGAATAAAAACACTATTACCTCCACCTGCCCTTCTGTGGTCTACTGTAAATGCCTTTTTTATTAATCTCCCACTGTGCCCCGTTAACTGTGGAGTCACTAATGTAGTTGTATTTTCAGGTTAAAAGGTGCTGATCATCTGAAACAGGATCTGACTGAAGCCAAGGATGCAGAGCGCAGAGCCAAACAGAAACTGCTGGAGATCACCAAGACAACTTACCCGGTAACATGATGGATAGACCTGTTTCCCTGCCCTTTGTTACACTATTTATTGTCAAAGATAGAAAGAGCTACTTCATTTGTCATATGTCATATTTGTAAAGTATGTGATGGTAATTACGTAAATACAAGTTTTACAACCAAATTAGGACAACTAATCAAATCAAGGTCCAACGGTTTGAAATCATCACCATATTTTCTAATTTTTTAATTAAACATGTCAACAGCCAGTCCTTAAACACAAATCAATATCCTTGATGCACAAAGTGTAGTTTTGAAATATCAGCTGACTCAATCGTCATTTTACAAGGTGCATGCTAAGTGCATACCAAGTGCATACTAAGTGCATACTAAACACACTGCAGAGGTCTTTGTGTTCTTAGCATGCTATGAGTACAAGTAGGGTTATAGGGTGGTCGGACACTAGAGTTATCTAGCCCCAGATAAAGCTGAAAATTTATGGATGGGTTATAGTTATTATTTATCTTATTAGGCCCGAGTGCCAGGGCATATTAGTATCGCAAAGTGATGCTCCAAGTGGCCGGGAAGTGACTCGCCCACAGTGACCAAGGACCCTGGCCATCACATAGCAATGTGCCAGAAAATGTATACTTTGATTCAATTTAATGTTTGATCTCAGCCTGAATATAATACACTATAAACATATGAAAAGTGTACACTATAGCGCCCCCTAGCATATACATGAAATGTCAACATTATCGGATTTGTACCAAATATGGCAATTAAATTCTAAGCATTACTACCAGCAAAAAAGTATATTATGTATATGAAGAATTTTTCAGAGTTGGCCAGCAGGGGCGCAAAGACTCCCTCCAAAAATATTAGAAAAAATATTACACGCACATACTTAGTCCGATTGTGCTGAAATTTGAATCATTAATGTGTGATCTCGGCCTGAATATAATTTGCTATAAAGCATATGAAAAGTGTACATTGTAGTGCCCCCTAGCATAGAAAAGGAATGTCATCATTATCGGATATGTACCAAATTTGGGAATAAAATTCTAGGAATGGCTAGAAGCTAAAACATATGACTGACATAGGGCGTTACTCACTTTTGACCAGCAGATGGTGCAAAGACTCTTAAAAATAGGGCGCGGCATTTGTGGGGTACAATGTTTGCTGGGCGCAGCATTTGCGGGGTGCGGCGGTCGTGGGGTGTGGCGGACGGGGGTTCCGGTAGGCGAGGGCCATTCATCACCGCTTGCGGCTATATTTTATCTTATTTTCTACTATATCTGTGTTTGACCCTTTTTTAAAAACAATTAAATATTTAGTTTTACTTTAGTTGAGTTTACATTGTCAATATTGCATTTTTTCCAGTTACAATTTTTCACATATTTTGCTGTTTTAAAAATGTACAATATTTATGATGCTTTTAGTTAGCCCCAGTGCATTTGGAAGTTACTTCATGTTTATTTATGCTGCAAGCAATGCCAGCACCAAATCCCACTAGAGTGACACAGAAAATGTAAATTCAACATCTCCCTGAAATACATAACAAAAGAATATTACTTTATTCCTTAATTTGAAAAACTGCTGCATTAACTATGGGCCGTAGATGGGCATTGCCTGGAGAGGTTGTGGATACTTTGAGTCACCAAAGCCTTCACAGATTTCCTGTACTTCCATTTGACCCTGAGCATGTGATAAAAAAAAAAAAAACATCTTAAAGGCATAATGCCTTTCGAATCGTATATGTGTCTGACTTTATTTCTAGGCCTTTCATGCTCACACATTTTTAAGCATGATGATAATATTAAAACTAATACATGCCTCTAATAAAATAATAACAATAATGCAAGATAATGCCAGTAAAACATTTTTTTAAAAATCAACAGAATCATTAAAAGTCATCAGCCACAAATATATAACAGAAAGTGTTATTACTTGTGGATAATTAGACATAGAAGTCACTTATTCAACCTTTTAAATCTCAATTGTATTACAACAAATATATCCCAAAATCTCCCCACTTTTACAAAGAAATTGAACACACAATACATTTTGTGCCCCAAAATTTATTGTACCATACCAGCTTTCATATATTGAACAATAAGTCAATATAGTATTTATTGTGACAGGCCTATTTTTTCAGCCACGTTTTGCTTAATTACTTTTATAGGATTCACAACAAAACACCTATAAAAATGAAATTAGAACTAATCTTCTAAATGTGTTTCTTCCGAGGGTAAGGGCATTATTCTCTCTCAATACCAAGAGAGAGCCATTTACCGGGATGGACTGGCAATCTGTGCGTTCTGGAAAAGTCCAGAACACACAGATTTTGGTTCTGGAAAAGTCCAGATGGCCGCCCAGTGTACTGGCCGTTGGCCGTACTAACAGCAGAGGGCGGTAATACAATAATTATAAATCCAATCGAGAGCAGTTGAGAACCCCTTCCCGGTCCTCAATTTCCACCATGGGCCGATTTGTGGGGGAAAAGTCCAGGGACATTTTTTGGTCCCAGTCCCAATCGCCCTGGGCAAGTTTTAATTTGTCATCTTTGCAAGCTTGTTTTGGACGTTCAGATGCAAAGGACTAGCCAGCCTGAATAACTTTTGCCAGCTGATATTCGGTTCATTTAAACACAAGGGCTAAGCCCCTCAAGTTTTATCCATTCATCTTTTGATCTTATTTCCATTTTGGTCACAGGTGGTAGAACTGATACAAGAAATATGCCGGGGAACAGGTACAGCCTGATCCTCAACTAAATCTTGATCATATAACTTTTGGTAAAAGTGGTCATATTACTTTTCATGTGAAACATGGGAACAGTGTTCAAATTGTACAGGGATTAAAGTTCAGCAGCAGTGAAAGAGAGAGTGAGAGAGAAAGAGAGAGATAGTTTATTGATCCTGAGGCAAAGTCAAGTTTTGCTGCAGCAAACTTGCAGTTTTGCTGCAACAATTACTTTGTGCTTCTCATGGGCCTTTGTGCCTCAGTCAAAGGTCTCAGTGCAGTTCAATAGAAATATTAGATTCACGCAATATATCTGAGATGGAAAAACACAAGGTATTTGTTTAATGTGAGATTGAGGAGGATGCTGAGGTTTAAGATGAGTGAGAGTGGAGTGAATGACGTATTGTCAGAATTGAGACAGTGGTAATAACCAATCATTCATATGCAGTACTTAACAAACATATTTCTAAATTCTATACCTAAGGTAATACACACGAGCTAATCCAAATTAAACATTCTCATGTAATAAATAAATGTAACTCTTATACTTGTTTCTCTGCACTTTGTAAAACTGACGTTTGATTTTATACAACTCTTAGCTATCTTTTATCTTTTATTAAAGTTGGGTGTAGTTTAACAAATTATGGAGATAGATAGATGTATATAGATAGATCGATAGAGATATAGATATATAGAGATATAGATATATAGATATATAGAGATAAAGATATAGATGATTTGTTACAAATCCATTTTGTGTCCAGCTCATAGCAGCCTACTCTGCCCCTCCTGCCCCTCCTCCTGAAGCCTCAAACTTCTCTTACGACTCCACTTCGATGCGTTTGGACTTTAAAGACCCCGACATGAAGAGACTCTCCATGGAGATTGAGAGAGAGAGGTGAGACGGTCCAACAGGCCTACGCTATGAGACACACAGCTTATGATTTTACATTTCTTCATTGTAAATGACAGTATATCTAAAATGGCTTAGCAACAGAAACAGCTATTAGCTTCCTATTAGCTTCCTATTCAACACTGTAGAAGTGAAAGCAGCATTTCACTGTTGTTCACTTGGCTATGTGACATTAGCTTAAAATGGGTGAAATAGAACTTTTTCTGAGCACAGTGAATACAGTGGTATGTTGCATGTAAGTCCTATGGTTATTGTACACACATTGTTAATGATACAATATAAAAATGCATGAATTTAACTGCTGCTGACAGGGTTAACCATAACAGCATTGGAGATAAACACAGAGGACAGATTTTGATTTAACCTTATAAGCTAGTAAGGAATGAACAAAGACAAGTATGTAAAGTTAATTTACAAATGGTAGAACTCGAGATTGCAGATGATGTTGTCCTGTTGGCTTCATCGAACCAGTACCTACAACATGCACTGGGGCAGTTTGCAGGCGATTGTAAAGTGGCTGGGATAAAGATCAGCTCCTCCAAATACCAGGCCATGGTTCTTGACTGGAAAAAAGTGGTTTGCCGTCTCCAGGTGGGTGGAGAGTCCTTGCGTCAGGTTGAGAAGTTCAAGTATCTCGGGATCTTGCTCATGAGTCATGGTCAGTCTGTGTTCCTACCCTCACCTATGGTCATGAGCTTTGGGTAATGACAGATAGGACATGGTGGATACAAGCAGTGGAAATGAGTTTCCTCCGCCAAGTGCCTGGGTGCTATTTTAGAGGTAGAGTTAGAAGCTCTGAGTAGAGCCGTTGCTCCTCCACGTCGAAAGGAGCCCACTGAGGTGGCCTCCTTGGAGAGGTGTTTCAGACAGGTCCCACAGGGAGGAGGCCCCAGGGAAGACCCAGGACACGATGGAGAGACTATGCCTTGGATCTGCCCGGGAGGGCTGGAGGAAGTGTGCATGGAGAAGGAAGTTTGGGCCTCCCTGCTCAGACTACTGCATCTGCAATTCAGCTCCAGATAAAGCGGAAGAAAATGCATAGATGTAGAACTGGAGTGGGCAATGACTTCAGAGAATTTGATGATATGCTTAATTTCTTACTTCAGGTTGGAGTACATGGAGAAGAGTAAGCACCTCCAGGACCAGCTGAAGGAGCTCAAATCTGAGATCGAATCCCTAAAGCTGGAGGAGCAGCAGCAGCAGGCCGGCCTCTTCCACTCAGACCCCCGCGGGTACCACCCAGAGCCCCACTACGTACCTCACAGCAATGTATGTGTCAAATGACTATGTTGGTATTTCGTAGTCTGAAAATATTTATCTCAGCAGCTAAAGAGTTTAAAGGTACACCTATGTGTACCTTTAAACCTAAACACTTTATGTGTACCAGTGGGGCGACAGTGATAAAAACTGGCGTTGTGTCCTTAGGCAAGGCACTTCACCTACATTGCCTAGTATGAAAGTGGTGTGTGCATGATTGATGGTGGTGGTCGGAGGGGCCGATGGCGCAGATTGGCAGCCTCGCTTCCGTCAGTCTGCCCCAGGGCAGCTGTGGCTGCAATAGCAGCTTATCACCACTGAGTGTGGAGTGAAAGAATAATGAACTGTAAAGTGCTTTGGGTGTCTTGAAAAGCGCTATATAAATTCAAGGAATTATTATTAATTATTATGTAACTTTTCTGGTGTGGATGGTCAATTATCCACCTTGCATTTATCCAGGTTTAAGTGTTAATGCAGAAAATGCATTCTTACTGAAAGCCTCTCCACTTATTTGACTTGTAACTTGATCTTAAGGAGTCATCTGCTTGTGGAAATGGTTAAAGTTAAATGTCATACTGTGGTACATTTTAGGCAAAGCAATAACATCTTGATGGAGACGAGAATGTGGAGGACCCTCTATCAAAAAGTTTTTTGTTTTTCTTAAATTAAGTATACATTGTACAGTTAATATCTCCACTCTAAACTGTTGAGGTTGCAAACCTGTTTTATAACAGGACTTCTTTTTACTGATACTATACATGTTTTATCTTTCAGAGAAACTCTGCTTACATGTCACAGATGGCCTTTTATGAAGAGGTGTGATCAGTCGTGCACTAAAATACTGCATCTACAGAACAGATGTGTCAAACACGTGTGTGCTTACAGAGACCTTTGCCATTTTGTGCTTCACGTTGTTACTCTGCATATGACCTTCTGGCATTGTGGGAAAAACGTGCCTAGTGTTGAGCTTCTGATGTTTTTGGTTAAAAGATTCCTTATGAACTGCAAATGACTTTCTGAAGTTAACCTTTTAAACAAAACTAATATTTAGTTTTATTAAGTTACAATTTTAATTGCAAATTGTTTTCATTCTAAGAGTTATATTTTGACACTGTGCTACATTCTAATTGAAGTATTTTTCTAGTAAAAAATAGGGAGTGATGCTTTTGCAGACATGGACTGTTAAAATTCAGTATTTGCCCAAGCGTTTCATTTTTGACTTACTTGTTGGTAGTCTATAGTAACAGAAATACAGAAATGGCTTTATCATCTCTATGGGCCATACATTCTTATTACCATTATTTGTTACTAGATTGATATTGTCATTTCAGTTTTTATGGTTTTGTGCCTTAAATTGTATTTTTTACATTTTTATGATTTTGATCCACAGTTTTATTTGATTTTTATCTTAATGTTGCATTTCTCAGGACTGTTCAAAGACAATCACACAGCAAATGTACAGATAACCTGAATGTACAGATAACCTGACTGATTCACTCCATGCAAAGGTCTTTTTTGGTATCCTGGTTGAAACACGTGCCTTGAGCTAGATTAAGTACTGACAATTAGAAGAAATGTTTTGCCAGTTTACTAAGCACTTCAGTTTCATCTTCATATAATGCATTTACCTTAAAAGGCAAACAGTGTTCCATATAACAATGTCAATATCATTTCTTGTTGTAATTTCAGGTTCACTTGTGCCTTGCCTTATTTTGAGTATGTATTCAGTGCTTTCCATTCAAATATGAGATGTAACCTGTTGAAATACATCTGCCCTTTAACACAACTTTGTGTTTTGTTTTTTGTTGTGCATAGATTTTTTATATTTTCTGTTATACAAAAACTGCAGGAAATCATAGCTGAACCTGTCTCCACACATGTCCTATTGCAGCCTGGATACAGCTGTGAGGATGAAAATAGCTTGTTGACCTTCAGAGAGGCACTGCTTTTATGAGTGGCCTCAGTGGGAAACTCTGCCCTCCGGTGGGCACAGGCAGGACAGCTCCACAATGGTAATAACATGTTTCCCAACTATGTATTCTGGAGTCAATATGTCTGCTAATGGAGTTCAGCATTTGTCAGTATTATATATATATTTTGGTTAATTCATCAAAATACATTCTTACTTCACTGTCTAGTTGGTTTGTTTTATTTAGATAATCATTAGCTACAGAAAGAACAGTTGATATTCTTCCTGGAATCTACATTGGTACCGAGCTATAAATGCACAAAACTTTTTGGCATACAGTAAAAAGAAGTATAACATTCACACAGATAATAGAACTAAATCAGAACTAAGACAAAAATACCAAAATACAAAAAATATACAAATAATAATACAAATTAAAATAAAATAATAGCTTTACTTTTGTAAAAATTAGTTTAGGTTGGAGATACCATAATTACATGTTTTAAACCATACACAAAGGTACAGAATAAATACAATCCAAAATTACAAAGATCACAATTTCATCATTATTAAGAAACTTACTCTTGACTGAATATGAAGAGTCTCATCCTCTTATAAAAATGAACAGATCACATCCTTGAAACTAGAATTGGTGGACTTGACTTTCTTGTCATCACTGCACTATAGTGCACTGACTTTTGGGTTTGGCTTGATGACAAAATCATCTATCTGATTATTGTGGATTATAGAGCAGTACTTTTTGCAACAAAATTAAATAATTCTACCACTATTACGTCAATGCTTAGTGACACAGGCCTGTTCTAATTCATATTATAGGCATAGGGTCTCTATAAAAGCTACTTCAAATTCACCCATCAGAATGAAAATGAGTTTTAACCTATATTTGTGAAAAAAGTAGTGGTCACCTTTTTAGCTCATCCATGGAAGCTTTATAGAGAATATTTGATGTAATTCAAGAGGTTGTGGTGGATACCAGATCAGTTGGAGCCTATGATGAGATAGTGATACATGGATATAAAATTGAACTCCATAAATTGAAGTCTACAAATATTTGGGGGTTCAAGAGGACAATCATATTAGCTGGCATGAGCATGTAATCAGCATGTGTGCAAAGATACGCCAGCGTCTGTACTTTCATAGGAAATTAAGGGGCATGGAGCAAGTCAAAATATACTGACCTTCTATAGAGCCAGTATATTGTCTGTGCTCAGGTAGCCAGCTGGTTTGAAAACCTGTGTCCACTCTGGCTTCCCTACAGACCATCTTTGAACAGTTATGAGACCACTGGAGATCCCTCTCATGTGCTCACCACACACTATGAGCTCCTGCAGTTTGGGAGAAGATATAAAGTTGTGCAACAATAACAGCTATAAAAACTAATCTGTACCCAAGTGTATGAAATGTATTAACAGCATGAATTGATGCAAATGTGTGGAGTGATTGTATATTGTCTATATATGTTTTGTCGTGTCTATATGTTGATGCTTCTGATCTCTACTCTAAGCCATACGAAATCAAGGAAAACCTGAAAACTGAACAATTAAACTAAATTAGTGGACAAACTATTATTTTATAAATGGATTAGTCAATAAGATCTTGATTGACCTTTTCATAGCTCTATTCTGGTGTCTGTGGTAGCTAAAATGTGTTTGAGCTCATATACTTGTAACTCAAAAATTTATCTATATCAAATATCTTCATAAAACAGTTTGTTCGCTCAGCCATGAACTCCTTGTGACTTGCTTTAGTATCTGTCTTACAATATTTGTGATTGAGTAAGAGGTATTTACAGCCACACAAAACTTGCACTGGTAACCTCTCCTTGGTGTTTTTGCAGTATATATTTCTTTGGCTTCAATTTTCTTTTTTTTTTTTTTTAAAGTTTTCCTACTTTCAGGTTTATTGTGCACTGTAAAGGCTATCTACAAAATACAAACCACACAGTAATCTAGAATCAACTTTTTTCTCCTATGAAGCAGCTTCAGAACTTTCTCAAAGGTAACAATGAATCTCTTTTGAAAGCTCATAATATTTCCTAAAACTAAAAGGCTCAAGGCGAGATAAGTGGGTGCCAAAGACAGACCACAGCGGGATGCCCAGCTAAGAGGGAAATATGAGATTTGAGGAAATGAAATGGATAGAATTCATTTCGGTCTAAGAGTGAGGATTCTTTTCAATAGCCAATAAAGGCACTGTAACAGCAGATCTAGGGCACTGGGACATTTAGTGTATCTGAATAGCATTTTTTCTTTCTTTCAAATGGGTCACAAAAACATGAAGTGAAATCATGTTGTGCGTACAGAAGAGAGGAGAGTAGCCCTTTCAACATGTTCTGAAGTCATTTGAAGGAGTGAGATAATTGGATGCTGGAGGCTCGTCTCAGCATCTATCTATGTATCTATCTCTCTGTACACGCACACACACACACACACACACGTGTGTGTTCCATCACACAAGTAAGGAACTGTTGAATTTTGTGAAATGAGCTGTTTGTTTTTCTCGTATCCATAGAGACCATTGAGCATTGAGGCTAGCTGAGAAGCTAGCTGTGGATATTTGGGGCCCTATTTTGCCTCCAATTTTAGCACTAGCGTTAATGAGGGGGCGTGTCCAGGTTGGGCTGCACTTTGCTGCTGGAGGCTACAAGTACATATTTGGATATTTGGTGATGACATCTCAACCAATCCGTGACCACTGTGGCATTTAAAAGCACTGTCGGTGTGGGGGAAAATTATATATGGATACAATAATACAATAGTACAATAATAAAATAATAAATAATAATAATACAATAATAAAATAGCTCCAGAGTCCCAGGATGCAAGTACGCACATGTCAACCTTTTTAGTTTTCTCTGCGTTCCTCATTTCATTTGCCTCCCATTACAGATCAGACCAGTGTCTATCTCATGCGTTCCCCATCCAACAGCAGACCTGCTGACCACAGCTCCTCTCCTGGATGCCCCCGCTCCCACCTGTCCGGGCTGTCTGCTACCACATCTCTCACCTGGGGTATTAGTATCCACTGCTGCTACAGCTGACCGCTCAAGATCAGACCAGTGTCTATCTCATGCGTTCCCCATCCAACAGCAGACCTGCTGACCACAGCTCCTCTCCTGGATGCCCCCGCTCCCACCTGTCCGGGCTGTCTGCTACCACGTCTCTCACCTGGGGTATTAGTATCCACTGCTGCTACAGCTGACCGCTCACATTCTTATCTCACAGGTGTCCACTTATTATTATATAAATGTTTCTGATTATACCATTTGTGCATTTATTTTATTTATTTATGATTATTGTGAACTAAACTATTAACACATGTGAAGGGTGACTACATGACCTGCATTTGCTCTGCTAAAGTGACTGATATGTGCTGTGAGTGCACAAAGAAGGATGTGGGCCCTTAAGTTGCTATAGGCTTTTTATATCATATGTGGCATCAAATGTGTCAGAAGATCTTCCAGAAGAAACACTTTGAGGGAGTTTAACATTTCATCAAAAACATGTTGAATTAACAATACTATCACAATGTAAAGTCCTGGATTAGAACTTCAGCCTCATGTCTCTTTGTACAATACCCAAGCTTTGTCATATTCTAAAAATATCCAATTACCTTCCAAATAAAGAAAAACAATACAACATTTTTATTTTAAATATTTTTGTTCATATACTAAACCTATAATCTTAAATAACCATGGATGCTTGCTGCTCTTTCCGAACCACAATGAAGAATGGGTCAATTACAGATTACACATTTATTAACAGGGCCTCAAAAGTTACTTGGTGCAAGTGGGATGAGGACATTCACAAGACAATACAGTAGTAATAGTGATAAAAAAGGTAGCATTTTAAATAGATCTGCTGTTTTCCCACTTTCTCCAATACAGTAGTTGGCTTAAATGCATTTTCTTTGGCAGTATACTCTATACTGTATCTAAACAATGTTAGGGCCATATATCTGAACTGCATTGTGTGGGATAGAGCACAGATTATAGGCAGGTACCAGGGGATCCACGCTCCAAATTGCTTCTTCTCTGATATTGATCCATTCATAGCTATTCAGGCCCTCTGCAGATGAAAGCCGCTCTCTGTGCCCTGGTCAAAAGTTGGCGGGGCATGAATGAATTTTGAGAAAGAAGAGTGGTGTGTAATCCTCTGACCTGCTGTAACCAAGAGAGCAGCGGTTTTAACGAACAATAGAGAAACAATTGCCATTCACTCTGAAGCTAAGGCGAGTACAATAGCAGCACAGTCTCTTTCACTGTGCATTTAGGTGGAGATACAAACAGAATAGTCAGTGATGGTTCAATAGCTGAGGTGTCAGGCCTAGTCATTTTATAGTGACCCATTTTACAGAATCAAATAGTCAAAATTATATCTTTTTTAAAATAGATAAGAACATGAAGTATTTTTGGTAACAGATTTGAGGTCTGAAATTAAGACCAGGATTCTCAGACTTCACAGCACGTTTACACTTCACACTGACCGCTTGGGACAGGATTTTTACTGCATTTTTTTTTTAAATACCAAAAAAAAAAAAATTATTCTGTTAACAGGACAAAAGTTTGAGAATTTTGCCACCACAGTATCTACTGTTAGCTCATATCTTTAACCCTGACACACACTTAACCCTACAACTTATAGTTAAAGCCTGAATAATTCTTAAACTGTCAATAAACTATTTCTACTACTTCATTATGAATTAAGCCATACTTTATTAAGGCATAGGGTAGTTATTATGAAGTGTAGCCGAGGAGTCTTACATTAAGAGGGGCTCTGACATAATGGCGTAATGGCAGTGCAAAACACTGCAGATACTTTTCAGGTTCTCAGATCAAACTTCATTGATCAAAACTCTGGTCAAAACATTTGTGTACATTTCCGTTTGTATAAATCTAAAGCCACATTTTGCAGTGCCTTATTAAGAACACGTGGAATGCTCTATACCACAAGACTATCGATCCCCCTGCCTGTCGGGTCCCATAGGTGCTCAGCCATATTGATTTGTGAAGGCCATACACTCCAATGGGTTTTATTCTAAAACCATCCCATAAACCTATTCCAGTTTGTCAACACTGTCCATTCAGAACCAGATTGAACCCATGTAGTTCTGACATGGCTCAATTCATCAACACAAAAACCTGGCTTTAATACAAAACACACAACACCACAGCAGCAGGCGTGTGCCTCACAGGTCAGAAAACACACGTCACACTGTGGTCTACTGTTCATGAGGGAATACGCACAAATACACTAACATTGTTTTTCAGACTAATCTATCTTTTACTAGATCATCAAAGGTCATAACAGATGTTGAAATGCTTTTGTAAATACTGGATAGTTTTTAACTATGTGTTCCAAAATATTTCCAAGTTTGTAAAATTTCATTATTACAACATTTTTGCTTTGATTTGATTAAAAATCACTTTTTTCACCTGGAGTGTTGGGTGCTATAATAATGGT
This sequence comes from Scartelaos histophorus, assembly GCA_000787155.1. Lineage (NCBI taxonomy): Eukaryota > Metazoa > Chordata > Actinopteri > Gobiiformes > Gobiidae > Scartelaos > Scartelaos histophorus. The sequence continues at coordinate 99,520 of KN509931.1, forward strand.
TGACACTAAAAAAGTGATTTAGTTTTGGTATTTTATTTTGTGTGCATATGAATCTTGGTGGCTTTTTTAAGCTTTCTCTTGTGCAGAGCAACAAAACAGTTGAATGTTGACCAAAAGTTGAATGGGTATAGACAGTGTTTGTGCACACTTCATGACATGTGCACATAAGCTTCATCTAAAGAGACAGTTTTCACAAGGCTCCAGTGTGATGTCAGGCGCACATATGTTTGAGTGGTGTACTGCACAAATGGCACATCATTTCATTCATAAAAAGCATCACGCTTCTTTCATTCTTTTGTTCAGCATTTGTAAAGGCCAAGGTCCCTGTCTGAGATCTGTCCGATCTGTCAGAACAAATGCGCTCGTAGAATCCACTCAAAATGATTCAAATACACAGTGGATTTTCAGAACACTCCAGTTGTAGTGCAAATATAGGACTTTGATCAATTTTTTTGACCAATGTATTTATTCTAAAATGAATGTATTTGATTTGATTGAAGTGGAACTATTGTTTATCAGGTCTGACCAGCAGGTTCCTATTTGGCTGCAAAATAACAGACAGACTATCACATAAATCAGAAAAAAGTCTACAGTGTAGGGAGGAAAAAGAGAGAGGAAAAATAATCTTGTATTCGAGGTATAAAAAATGAAACACATTAAAAAGTGTCATAGATTATAAACCACACTTGAATGTCACAAGAAAAAAAAAATAATGACATAATAACATTTAGTTATTATATAAAGAAAAAAATATACATTCTGTAACTTTTTGGGTACTGACCACAAATCTCTCCATGGATGTTGTAGTATCACTTGGAAAGCTCCACAGTTAAACAGAAACATAAAGGAACAGCTACATAGTGTTCCTCAGCTACATAGTGTAGTAGTAGTAGTAGTAGTAGTATCAAAGTTTATCATCAAATTGACAGCAGCAAATTTGCAACAATTTGGTCTTGTCATAATAGCTGGGAACACTGCTCCGCTGCTCCATTCTCTCTGTTTATCTGATAATGTTGTCTTTTTGCTGTGGGAATACATAAAGGATGAAGCGGCTTGTTTGGTTTCACATGGGCCTTAATCGAAGTATTTTGGAGAAAGTTGCTAAGAAAGAAAGCCTTCCTTTGCTGATAAATTTTGTCAATGAGATGCAAATCCATGCAGCAGTGAGACGGGAAAAGCCAACTCACTAAGGCAGACTTTAAAGTCCCGCTACTTCTTCAAACGCATAGGCCTTAGCGGAGACATGGAGAGCTAAAAACTGTCTTTCTTTCTTCATCAGTCACTCAGTGGTTCAAAGGCACGTGGAGCAGAGGAGCTGGGAAATCCTGGGCATGAATTGAATCAGGCTAATCAAGGCGATACAGAATGTAATCTTCATGCATTAGAGCTTTCTCATAAGAATCACTGTACTGTAAACTGATGAGAAAATCAAAGCTGAAAATGGAATAGTTTCATTTTACTTTGGGATATTAATTGCTAACACATAACATGTTTAGATCACCTTGTTGCTATATTCACTGAAAGAAATACATGTTTGTAACGTGTTTAATGAGTGAATCTCCCCTCCCTTTGCTCTCCGCGTTAAGTCACTCCCCCTTCATAGCACATTTCAATCAATGTGCTTCCCGGTAACAAAACTACTGCACATGGTTCAGTTTTGTCAAGTTGCTGTGTACATGCATGAGTGGCATCTAAAACCCCCTCAGGCATGTTTTTGATTAGGGGACAATGTTATAACACAGTGGAGAGCTCAAAAAGTATTAAAGATGTGAATAACGTTTCTAGTGGAGGTCTGTCATCTGCTTTTCTTCATTTGGATGATTTTATTGGTTTGATTTTATTGCTTATCTTGAATGTGCCACAGTATGGAATTAAATGTATTTATCTTTTCTAAGATGTTTTTGAACAATAAATAACTACTAAATAAAGACCAGTCAATTAAATACGGTAAGTGCAAGAGAGAAAAGTGATAAACTCAAGGAAAGGTATAACATCTCCATGAAGACTTTACAGTGCTCTTTTCTTTCAGAACAGTGGCTGTCACTGTTTGTTTTTATGCCAGATGCCCTTCCTGTCATGCCAGAAACATAGAATCCGTGTGAGGATGAGTCGGTTGTGAAGTGCCTATTTCTGGTTCAACTTCACTTCACTTATCTTAAGCAGTGGACGTGTCTCTAGATCTTGAGCTGGGTTTGGTCAGCATTTTGCTCATAATGCATGTTGACACGCCAATCCGCTCCAATAGCCACTCTGATTTCTCAAGCACAACCTTTAAAGTCAAGACAGATGAAATATCTTGCTCAAGGGCACACCGGCAGTATATTCTGTAGAAGAACTGGGCTGCCAACCTTTTAGTTATAAGATGACTGCTCCACCACCTGAATGACTGATTGAATCACTGTATATTTTTTGGCCAGACTAGGCAACTGTGCGTCACTCCATCCATTTCATCGCTGCCGTTTCTGCGATGTCATCTGTCCTAATCAGATGTGTTCTGACATTAGACTAAGGGACACTTATGTGGGCGATCACGTATGTTCCTCTGAAGGTTACGCACTGCTGTCTGTGGCCAAGGTTATCTCCAAAGTCTCCCATATTGATTTGTTGCTTTGGCTGTGGGTGAGACAGAGTTTATCAAGGGACACTCCACTTTTGGCTTTATCAATACCATGGATTATTCAGCATCTATTCACTTCTGTCCACAGTTTTTTTTACTTTGTTGAATTTCTCTCCCTCAGAGTCTATTTGTTTGAGTACGGCGATGGAGTCTGCAAATATGAGATGATTGATTTTCATTTACAGAGACAGGCGGGTGGTGACGGCACAGGATTTGTTATGCAGCTCACTGTGAAGCTGCTGTGTCTTTGGTGTGACAACAGATCAATACAACATGATCCCATCCAATCAGAGGACGACGCTGGCTCTATCTCTCTCCTCGTGCTTGCTCATCCTGCATGTTAACTTGCAATGATATGGGATGTCTGCTCATGTCTAGTTTCAAATAGTGAATCTATAGTTGGTTTCTATAAATCAATACAACATGTCCTAGCAGAATGCAGTTTTTGGCACTGGACACATGACTTCCTTTTCTCTGTTACTGTTTATTTTGTACAGTATCCCCATTTTCTAGTAACATTTCAACATAAATTCAGCTTAATTCATTCTAACATATGATTTAGGACACATATATGGAACTTTCTGTCCTCTCTCCTTCTGGCTGTACTCTGTCTAATCAGATGCCCTTCCTTTACAGCCATGTCCATTTATTCAAGAACCCACAAGATCCCCTATGTTAAGAATAAATTATTAACAGGATTTCTATACCACACACTATTAAGCTGCATCATCCATTTATTTATTATGCCAGGTTGCCCCAGTAGATAAAATAGGTACATAACTCTAAAATCCCTGCATGCTGTAGTGATTCAGTTCCAGCTATCACTTGCATATATTTTCATTGTGCTCTTGAGCAAGACACTTAATTCATTGACTCTATATTGTGAGCAAAAAAAAATACAAAAAGTGTGTACAAAGAGAATTATTGTTTTCTCATACTGAAAAAACAATCAAGGACACTTAATGGTTAATACCCTGGAAATGCAGCAGAAATTTTGATTTAAGTGTTTCTTATCTCTTTCTTTTTATTATATTATTTATTATAGCAGGTTTTATGAAAATTTTCAGAAATAAAATAAAATAAAATGTAAACAAGCAAATAAACAAATGCTCTACCAGTGCTCATAAAAAAATAAAACCATAAAACAATAAATTAAAGCTAACAACAATAAATAAAACAAACCCAGTTAAAAAATAAAATAAAAATAATAA